>JXPH01008593.1:3943-24025 GCA_001014845.1 Mochlonyx cinctipes | reverse complement strand
AAGCCACACACTAAATATTTCCTTAGTAATACACACGCTTCTGTAAACAAGATCCAAATTTATCGGTTTGAAATTCAAAAACCGTATGAAATCAGAAAGTGGATTATGTAGCTTTTGTTTCATATTTATTGTACTGTATTTTGATGGGTATTGTTGTTAACCTTCGTCAAAGATGATGATATATGCAAATGTTAAAGCGAGGATCGGAAAAGTATTTAGTTCTAGACCATATGGAACAACTTTTGTGAGAACAGATGGAATTTTATTTTTTTATTTTTCCAAAGATATTATAACTTTTTCATCTATAGCATTGATAATGATGAAAAGCTAAAACGTTTTAAACGAGTTGAAAAATTATTTTTTATATTTTTCCGAAACGTTAAATGGAAAAAAGAGTTTTTTTGGGGCTTTCATTGACTTCAAAGTAGACAGGACTTTTAAATTAGCACATTCTAGTGGTGGCATCTATTGATGGGCCTTTAAGTTAGAAAGGTACGATCGAACAAATGATCGTATGATTAGAAGCAGAGCTATAGCGTTGTAAGTGACAGTATGTTTAGTGCATCGGTGTAAAAATGAATGCCGGAGAAAGAACCAACATTAAGTTCTGTTTTAAACTCGGTAAAGCTTTTACCGGAACATAAATTGACGAAACAAGCTTATGGAGATGAGTTTTTATTCCATAGCAGAGTCAACGAGTGGTATATGCGCTTTAAGGATGGTCGTGTAGACGTAAATGATGGCCTACATGTTGGCATGTCAAAATTTGTGATAACAGAATTTGCCATCAAAACTGTGCGTGAATTTATGAAAGATACGCCAAAACCTTCAATGAAATTAATGAAATAGAATTAAATCTCTCAAAAACATCAATTTATTGCATTTTGAATGAAAATTTGGACCTCCGGAAGATCTGTTGATGATTTGTACCGCATAAATTGACTGATGACTAAAAACTGCTCAGAATTCAACATTTAAAGGACTTCATCTAGGAGTCAAAAAAGGACCAAAACTTCATGTACAACATTTTGACTGGTGATGAAACGTGGTGATTTCAATACCATCCAGAAACCGTGTGCCAACACAGTTGATCCTTATTCGAAAAGAATAAGGATCATCGAATACAGAATACATCGTTTCGGGAAGTCAAAAGTGGAGACATTGTTGATTTGTTTCTACGATTTGAAGGGAATAATTCATAAAAAGTTCGTTCTCTCTGACCAGACGGTTAGAGCTGTATTTTATATTGGCATTATCAAGCGTTTGGTTTGGCGTATTAGTCGTGTTGGGCCAGAATATCGTGAAGAAGGAAGTTGGCGATTGTTGCATGATAATGCAGCATATCATCGATCGACACTTATGACTGATTTTTTTTCTCGCCGTATTGGCCGTATTGGCCTGACACCGTATGATTTGCGGTGTGATTTCTACCTATTCAGAAAAATGCATTTGCATGATGAAAGGAAAGCGTCATGCCGACGTGGTGGCCATCTAAAAGGCTTGCACCAACATTCTCAAGAACATCTCAACAGACAACCTTAAGAAATCGTTTGATATGCTTTTTGACAAAGCAAATCACTGTAAAGAGTCTCCAGAAGACTAGTTTTGCCAAATGCTCATTTTGAAAAAGCACTTTGTAGAACAATAAAGAATGAAATTGGTACTTTACTACCCCCTAGAAGGCTCCAAAGTGGTCGAATCAAGGCTATTAAAAACCGTGACAATTGTATTGCGATTTATAGTTCATCTACTTTGGTATAGTTTGAAGCTTTGAAACCGAGTGAGCTAAATAATATTAGTGAAATTGATAAGCATACCAATTTGCATCACTTTAACTCTTTTAGGGCTGGGAAAATAAGAATCGGAATAAGAATTGAAATTTTAATAAAATTTAATACCCCTGGGTGAAATGAGTTTATCTTAGCTAAAATATACAGGTTTTGAGGAAATGAACATCATAAAAAATTAATGTGTCTAATAGAAAAATTAAGGAAACCAAATCGCGTTGCACACTTGTACCTTGAGGCAGGACGAAGTAATCTTGCACTTAAGCATACAATGAAGTCTGAAAAAAAAATTGATTAATGGGACTAAAGTATAACCTCAAAAACTTGTAAATACTTATATGACTGGCGCCCAAATTATCCCATGTACACTGTTCTTAGGCTTATAGTATTCTAGAGGAACCAGGCAAGTCCTCATATTTCAGAGAACTTTCTTGGTATTAGTGGACCGATAGCTTATAGTGAATTGCGAATCGCTACAACTTATTTTGAGTTACTAGATCATTGTACCCCTCAAGTAGTCTTAAATTTTTGCTTTGAGGAAACTGAGTAACCTGTTCGACATGAACACCATTTGCACATCTTCAATGTCATATTTAAGTTTTCACCGCAAGTATATTTTTGATAGCATGGCTCTGGAAATTACCTTGTTCACCCTATTATCAATTAATAATAGTGCACACAAAGTAACAAAAACGTTGAAAAAACGAATTAAGTTGCATCGTCACGGGTTGAATTTGAACCCGTACCCTTGTGATTGATAGGCACAGGCACAATCGATCAAGCCACTTAGGCAGAATACACCGTTCTGCGATGAGGTAAAGAATTCTAAACTAACGAAAGAGCGTTCTAAGTCCACAAATAAAAGAATTCTACACAGTCTGCACAGTCGTTTATAGTTTTGAAGAATCTATCAAAATTATTAAAGTTTCTCAAAATACCGAAAGGTCTATAGAACGTTCCAACAAGTTGAGTTTGAATCTATGGCAATTGAGTGTAACGCTGTCATAGCAAGTTTTATCCAGCGGAGAAAGTGAACCATTCATTCTCTCCCCTGGAACAACTTAGCAAATGAAAACGTCCTACATAATCTACAAACAAATCAGCATTTTATTTCCATTTATTATTAATGAGGCACTACACTAGTATCCCATAAATTTATGCATTTTTATGGCAATCTTAGATGCGTTGAAGCGCAATGCATTTGCAAAAAAGAACCTATTTTAGTGCTACATTCACATGCTGGAACAAAGCACAATTGCTATTAAATGGGGATTTTGTTTTATTTTATTGTACGAGACGTGGAGGAAAACATACATTAGCATTATCTTATTTGTTTTGAAAATACTTTTTAACTTTCCTGAGTTTTTACAATGTACAAGATGTTATTTACACACAGGTTTATTGGATTACAATACAATCCGAAAATAAAATAACTGTTAGAATAGGAAATTTGCATTGTTTCTTTTTTTCTATTATAGATTTACATTTTTTATGCATTTTGTTTTAATGGAAACATAAATTGTCTTATTATTGATAAAATTTTGTCTAGCTGACGGTGGATGCACTGTACACAACACTTTAAACAAAAATCCAAAATGGCGATCGTAAAATGACAATTAAATTAATCTCCATAATTATCCCATACAAGTTTTTATCTTAATCCCATTCTTCCATAAACATAAACATAAAATTCAATATCAAAATATAATTTTTTATGTTCCACACAATTACCATATACTCTCCACAGTGCACATACTTAACCAGTCTGCATTTATTTTCTCAGGTAATGAAACTCCATATTTTTATCATAATTATATTATCAATATGCAGTGCACAAACAACATGAATTCACAATGTTGCACATATAATTAAATTAAACTTGTTATTCATGCGATGTGCATTTATTTGTGTATTTTTATTTTTATTTTGTTGGATTAAATGTCGTGCAGGTCGGGGGGTTGATTGCTTGTTTACTTATAGAAAATATATCCAATTGTGAACTTGTAAATAACGCTGACACTTAATTGACATCTTTAATATGTTGCATCATATGACTATGCAAATATTTGATTTTAGAAAATTCGTTGCACAATAAATTTCTTGAGAGGTACAAGTTGTTGTTTCTATCTGAACTTTTAAACCTATCAGTATCATGTAATATGATTACACAAATCTTCACAATTGTAATATATTGTCGTTATGATGGTTTTGGTATATGACGAAAATTGTCATAATTACGATTAATTACATATTGCTATACCTCAGTGTTTCACCAGACATGTTTGAACTATGATCACTTTTAAAAATTATAAGGAACAGTGAAATTTGGGTGTACAAAATAAAGCGATGGATTCCTTGATTTGAGCTCATTGAACTCTAAATCGCAGTTCAAAAAATCGAAATAAGAGTTCATTTGATGTTTTTCAGGGTTCTTCAAACTCAAAAATGGTGAGCCATCGAATTTAAAATAAAATAGGTACACTTTTGAAAATTTTGACATTTTTGGACCTTAAAAGGTTAGTTGGATTTTGTGTAAACCTTTACAAACCGTCAGACTATTGTTATAGTTATATTAGAAACGTCAGAGCTATCAAAATAATAGGTATAGGTCCAAATCCTGTGACGTTGAACTTACTTTGTGTTTTTTCATCGTTGTCGATATGGCAAATTGCTTTGTTGAGCTCACTGGATCATAAATTATTAAGAATCGAAGTGATTTTTGACATACAATGGCAAAACCATGTTATTAATATATGTACTTGGGCTGTACACAACCATATATATGTGATACTTAGGATAGAAGGCGTTTGTAAGAGTTCATGTCGCAGAAGCTTAGTCAAGTGATGATTGCCTGTAGAAATACAGATTCGAAAACGTACTGGTAACGCATTAGAGTAGCCGTTGCGGTGGTTCACAACCCTCTATAACTAGAGCTCAAATTTGCATTTCGATCCCCAATATCCTGAACCTATCCTGACAATAGACGGATAAAAACATGTCCAGAAACATGGTTTCGGTGTTGTATCGGTCGTTGTTTATCTCAAGTTATTTGGGAAGGCATACCAACATTTAAAAAAATACATTGAACACAACATCTACAATGAAAATAATGCATTGTAATTTATGTTGATCAACGATTTTGTATGAAGTCCGTATAAAGTTTTTTACACATTTGTATGATTTGGTCATAACAAAAATTCCATAAACAGGAAATCAAGGAATTCTCACACAAGCGTGTAGGTCCCATTTTTCATCTTAGAAAATTATGAAAATCATACCCATTGTCTAAGAATATTTTATTATATTAAAAAAGTATATATACTAGGTTTCGACAACCGGGTGGTTGAGTGGTTAGCACGCTAGCCTCACGTCCACTAGGTGCTAGGTTCGATTCCCCGTGATACTCTGTGTTCTATTAAATTGGATTGTTGATTTTCGGATTTCTATAAACAGATATGAAAGTGAGGTTAAGAATAAGGTTTCTTTATTGTAATTAAAAAAAATAAGCAGACAAAAATTATACCCAATAACAATCAATATGCCCAATGTATATCAAACTCAAAGGTAAGATTAGTTTGCAATGTTCTCTTTCACTACTTTGAGAAAGAGAAAGATAGAAAAACTATGTTACCTTTAGATTGATATTTTAGTGATTCCAAATTGGAATTTAGAAAAAAAATCTATTGAGAATTTTTTGTCTGCCTTTTTTCAAGAGCTGCAATAACGCCACCAGTAGAAAGCATGAGAACTGCCAGTCGCTAGCCTTCTACAGAAATATATTTCTATGGTGATACATCTGAATTGTCGATATTTCTGTAAATAGAATACAGTACAGTCAGTCTGTAAAATATGCATACGCCTACTACCATCTACAATTATATAACCTATGATTGTGGTGGTATTTGTGTATGTCAGGTTAGTCAGTTTCCTTGCATTAAAAACTGAACATGACTTGATGGGCTCAATGAGCTGGTAACTCATTAGCACTGCACAACCATTAAAGTTGTGGTGGTTCGGAATCCACTATAAGCTGTAGGTCCACTAATATCTAGAGAGTTCTCTGAAATATGAGAACTCACCTGGTCCCAATAGGGTACTATAGGCCTTATTATTATATTATTATCATTATATGCTAGGTTTCACTTTTTTGCGTAGAAAATTTTCAAGGGTCCATCAAAATTAGAGAGACAAAAAGAAGTTAGCTTAGAGACCACCTTAAATTTTACCACATATCATACCATACCAATACGAAGCTTGTCCTAATGCAATTTCGTGTAAAACATGATTCCCACATTTTTGACGTGAGTTAGCTATTTGTAAATGACTGACATTTATGAATTGTGAGAACAAGAAGGGACCGAGTATAAAACCTTGTAGCAAGCCACTTGGAGCCGTGAGAAAATCAGATAATATTTCGTCAATTGACATACACTGAAATAGATTAGTCAAGTAAGACGGCATCAAAGAGGCGGAAGCATCAGAAAAGGTATCAGTTTGTTGCAAAGAAATTTATGGTTGATATTGTCAAACGCTTTTGAAAAATCTAGCAGGAGAAATAAGCCTCCTATCCATTTTTTATCATTTTAGCTTTTTTTTTTCTTCCATCATATCTATAGATAGAAGAAAAAGCTTGAGTATCCAGTAAAATTTAGTGCCTCGGGAAAAGTTGCTCCCAATAGTCTGAAACACGAAACAAGCGAAAAAAATCCTTCGGTGTGTGTGTCTGTATGTCTGTGTGTGCTTCTGCGATATCGGTAAGTCGCGTCATTTTCAACCAATTTGAGGGCTTTTCTCAACAAAAGTAAGAATGGGGTCTGGGAGCCTCTATACAAACTTTCCAGGATTTTTCAGAAATCTTGAGTATAATTTTGGAACATAATCTTGTGGTAAGTATCTAAGAACATTTCAAAATTGACCCTGGAACATCAGGATCTACAGGTATCAGGAACTTCCAGAATTCTTGAGTTCTAGTGATAATAATCAGCATAATCTTGTTGTTAGCATCCAAGATCAGTTCTTAAAACGTTTGACCCCGGGATATTGGGATCTGATGGTGCCTTCGTATTCGAAATTCTTAATGATGGGAATGAGCTCAAATTTGGAACATAATCTTGTGGAAAGTATACAAGAACAGCTCCTGCATTTATTACCCTTAGACATCGGGATTTACCGGCTCCGGTGTACCAGGAACTTCCAGAATTCTTGGGTTCTAGTGATCGGAATGAGCTCAAATTTGGATCACAATCTTGTGGTAAGTATTGAAGAACAGTTCCTGAAAAAATTGAGCCATCCGAATCTGAGGGCTCCTGTTTACTAGGAACTTCCAGAATTCGTGAGGTCTAGTAATTGGAATGAGCTCAAATTTAGAATATAAGCTTTTTGCAAGTGCCCAAGAACAGTTCCAATGATAAGGATACTTGGATAATTCTGTAAATACTTTTCAGATCAATTTCAGAATTTGCGCATATGATCTTTGTTTAAGTCCAAATCCAGTTCTTATTATAAAATATAAGACAAGACAAGACAAGACAAGACATTGTAGCTTCCTACGTTTTATAGTTCAGATCATCTATGATCTTCAGCAACGTATTTGGCAAGAACACGTGATTGGAGTTCGTTCAAAAGTAAATTATTTTCAAGATGTTTCAAAATTTGCCTTTTAATAAATATTCAAAAACTTTTGATAGGGTTGATAGGGCTCACTGAGAGGTTTTAAATTGTTATGTTGTGGATGTTGCTAAATTTTGGGATTGTGATAACTTTTTAATATTTCCAGTCAGCAGGAAATATTTTTTGTGATTATTGTATTGCAAGTGGTAGAATAGCCTTTAAGAATTGAAGTGGTATGGGTTATCTAGGCCATAGGCGTTGAATTCCATGTGATAAATTGCTTGTACGACTTTTGCTGGCTTAATTATTGGGAGCGGAAAATCTTGAAAGAGATCGCTCACTCTAAATATTATTGTTTAAGACGAAAAAATTATTAACGGAGTCTGGAGACCCACGAATCTGTCCATTCAATCTGGAATTTTCGCCACTGCAGATACCATATCTGCGATACCTTTTGGCTGGTAGATATGATGTTTCAGCACTAATAAGGGTAGATATTTTGTTCCGTAATCTTTTGAAAATTTGAAAATTAGGACTCTCCCTAACCCTTTTTTGTAAGCTATGTCTCGGTCAAATATGGTATGACGAATAACTGAAGTAAGCCACGGACTATTCAGGTCATCACGTATTCGATGCAGTTTCTTTAAGTGCTCATTAAGCAAACGGACATTGCCGACCGGGTGGTTGAGTGGTTAGCACGCTAGCCTATCATCCACTAGGTTGCGGGTTCGATTCCCGTACCTGCTCTGTGTTTATTTGAATTAGATATATTGATTTTCAGTTTGTAATAAATCTGCATTATCGATATTTCTATAAATAGAACACAGAACAGTCAGTCTGTGAAATATGCATACACCTACTACCATCTACAATTATATGACCTATAATTGTGGTGGTGGGATATGTGTGTATGTCAGGTTAGTCAGTTTCCTTGCAATAAAAAACTGAACATGACTTGATGGGCTCAATGAGCTGGTAACTCATTAGCATAACCATTAAAGTTGTGGTGGTTCGGAATCCACTATAAGCTGTAGGTCCACTAATACCTAGAAAGTTCTCTGAAATATGAGGACTCGCCTGGTCCCAATAGGGTACCTATAGGCCTTATTATTATATTATTATTAAGCAAACGGAGCTGTTGGTCAGAAGAATATAGGGGATGAGGTTGAACTTTAAGAGTAGCCGCTTTTGATAAAAAAAATTTGTAGTCACTGTAAAAATTTATGTTTTTGTGTTATATGTATGAACGGAAAATATGATCGTGTTTGAAGGTGTTGGGAACGTTGATCTGATTAAATACAACAATTTTACTTTCATAGTTTGTTATTGCTATATCAAGAATCCCTGGTAGTGAACCTTCGAAATGGGTAGGTTCTTTTCTAAGATTAATCATTGAAGAAACTCACAAACAAGAATGCTACATCAGAAGGAACAGTGTTACAAAGATTTAAAAACTAATTTCAAAATCATCCATCCTGTATTTCTCTAGATATTATATTATTATTTTCAAGTACTAATCTTGTTAACTTCTGCTTCTTAACTAGCTACACATGTTTTCCTTTTTTTAGTTGTAATCTTTAATTGAAATCTAGAATATTTTTCTAATCTCAAAAAAATCTAACCAGCTTCCAGAGAACTTTTTCTATGCTCAAATAATAAAAAGTCCATTCACACCCTTGTCCCTAGTTATAGTTGTTAAGACAGAACAAGAACAAGATAAGTATATGTTGATGGGAATCATCTTCATCAAGAATTTTTACTTTTTATGTGCATTTTTTTTAGTTTAGTGAGATTGTATCTCAATCATAATAACTTTTTACTCATCGTTACTGGCACAATTTTTCCTAGAATCATCCACATCTAGTCGCTCAAATTGACTCGAGTATAGAATATTAAAATTCAAAGTATGAAAAAAAGTCGATAATGTGAATCATTTTCTTGTGTTGAACATGAGAAGAGCTTGTTTGTTGTTAGGTATAGCTAATAATGATCGGATGCTACACCATATTTATGAAGGTACACAGAGCAAAATGTCCATGAAAGGAAGGAAGTTTTTTGCTGCTTTATTTTTGCATATTTATTGGATATTGTATTGATGGTACTTTACTTTATGATGATAATAAGAATATAATAAATTTACAAGATCGAGTAGCATGATCATTATTAGTGTGTACATTTCAACATAGCAAAACTAAAATGGACGGTTCAGTGATTAATCGATGTGTCCGATTATAATTCATTAATTCGATTCGGAATCGGGATTGGAATTCAAAGAGAGAAAAAAAATTGGCCAAGAGAAGCCGCTGTTGGTGAGATTTTAATCCGATTATAATTTTTCATTCTTTTCAAGGGAAATTTGATATCGAAACATAAAAGCATGTTAACATACATAACAAAACATATCCATCATATTTTGATATGTGCGTCGTGTTGTGTGTAAAGTGGAAACCTTGAATATTGATCTTAATTCGCAAATAAAGTCAATAAATCTTGTAATTTATTTCTGTATGAATAACAATCACTTTACAGTAAATAAGGAGTAGAAGAAGAAGAAGAAATAATAATAACAATAATAATGTTATTATTTGCTATACTTTTATTCTTAAGTTGGACCGAATCGAGGATTGTTTGTTGTGGTGATCATTGCTTTATTTTTAAAATATGATCATTATTTAAATTAATTGCAATATCATTATGCACATATAGGTACTTGAGGTTCAGTCTTGCATTTACGATATAATTTATTTTATTATTGGAGAATTGTGCTTCACTGTGGTGCAGGACGAAGAGAACAAGAAGATGAAAAGATTATTTTTATTGATGATCTAGGCACAAAAATAAGTCATTTTGATGATGCCATTATAAAAATACGTCAAAAGTGAATTTAAAAAGGCTTGTCATTTCATTACATTGCTGGAGAGCTGTTTTTTAATACGGTCCCGTGGCATGGACCAACTTTATAATTCCTTCTTATGGGCACCAGTCCCTAGATCAGAGAAAACATTGTCCACTCCACAAGGCTCACAGGAGCTTGGTAAAGATCCTTATGAAGTATTGCACGTTTGACCGAGTCACAAGAAAAGTTCCATGCACTGAAAGTGATTGACCAAGATGCCCTGGTGACACATACAACAAACTTTCGGATTTAAAAACGTAAAATTTTAATGCATTCGACCCATTAGCTATTGTTTGATAGCCACCGAAAGTAAACAAGTTAGTTCAGGTTTTTTACAATGGCAAAAAGTGAATTTCGTGTTGTGATTCAAAACTATTATTTGAAAGCGAAATCCCCAAAAGAAACGAAGGAAAAGCTCGATAAACATTATAAAGAATCTGCTTCGTCAGCTAAAATGGCTAAATACTGGATGGAAGAGTTTAAACGAGGTCGTACAAGAACAAGTGATGAGCATTGTCCAGGTCGCCCAATTGACGCAACATTACCAGAAATCATGATGTGATTTTGACCGACCCGATAGTAAAAGTGCGCAAGCTAGCTGACGCTGTGAGCATCTCAACAAAACGTATACTTTATATTTTGCGCGAAAAATTGGAGGCGAAAAAATTATGTGTGCGATGGGTGCCACGTTCGCTCACAATCAACCAAAAACGCATTCGTGTAACCACTTCAAGGCAAAATTGATCCAAGTTTAAGGCGAATCCAATGGAGTTTCTTCGTCGGTATACAAACATTAATGAAATATGGATTCACCATTTACACCTGAAAGAATGGGTTTTGTCGAGTGGAAACGCACCGAAACGATCAAAAACTCAAACATCGGCGGGGAAGGTCATGGCCAATGTTTTTTTTTTGGGAATTACGTGGAATAATCTTCATCGATTACCTCCAAAGTGGTAAAACAATAACAGGCCAATTTTATCCGGAGTTATTGGATCGATTGAATGCCGAAATCACGAAAACTCGGCCACATTTGAAGAAATAATAAAAATCCTTTTCCATCACGACAATGTACCAGCTCATCACTCAAAGCAATGGGTAAATTGAATGAATTGGGTTACGAATTGCTGCCACAACCACCGTATTGTTCATATCTGCCCCCCAGCGACGATCATCTGTTTGGAAACTTCAAAAGATGGATGTCTGGAAAGCGTTTTGTATCGAATGAGAAATCTGAATGGGAAGTTGAGGCCTATTTTGGACAGCTTGGCACAGAGTATTATTTAAACGGGATAAAAAAGTTGCAGGCTCGCTGGAATCGCTTTATCACCATGAAAGGAGATTATATTGAGTAATAAAAACTTTTTATGCCGATATTTTTGTGTTTTCATAGTAAGGTACTTTACTTATCAAACAGCCTAGTATGTGTGTATTTGAGGTAAGTCAGGTAAAGTGGTAACTCATAACTCACTAGCTTAACCATTGAAGTTGTGGTGGTTTGGAATTCACTTTAAGCTTAGGTCCACAAATATCTGGAAAGCTTTCTGAACAATTAGGACTCACCTTGTCCTTCTCGGCCTTATTATTTATTATTATATAATTTAAAAAGCTCGATTGGTGATCTTCTAAATTATCCAGAATATCTCCCTTCGCCCCTACCAGATAACAAAATATACTTCCAGGCATCGTTTAATTAAAAAAGAAGCAGGATGTAAATTTGAGCAGCACTATAAGAAGTGATTAACTCCGACAAGTAAGCAAACAAATTTTTCAATTATTCATGATTTTCAAAAGTTAATAAACAAGCATGTAAACATGTTTCTTCATTTGCAATTAATAAAATTAAATATATATTTTCCTCATCTCAGCTCAAAACTTGCTTTAGCCATAATTTTATTTCAACAAAATATAAATTTTCATGAATAAAACTTTGGTATACCTACTTCACAGATTAATTTGTGTTTAATTTGAGAAATTGGATTTGAAAAACTGTATCGTGTTCGTTTCACCTTCTAACTAAATCTGAAATCTTAGAGAAAAAATATCAGATCCATTTCAATATTCAAGACTTTGACTATTCTGCTAAAGGAAGGATTCGAATATTGGCAAGTTTGATTTGATTATTGCCTTGTTTCCAACTACTGAATAAAAGTTTACGGGACTACTCTGAAACATAAAATAATTCAAAAGTGCCTGACTTCCACAGGAAGATACTGGAAATAAGAACGAACTACGCGTAAAACCATGCCCACTTTTTCAATTTGATCAGTTCTTAAAAATGGTGGAATTGTACAAAAATAAAGAATTTTTTAGGTATTTAAAAAAAAAATCATTATTAAATACATCAATTCAACGATCTCATTATTTTAGATCTGTTAACCCTAATTTTAGATATAAGAACTTACAGAAATAGTTCAAAGCAGCGAACTTTATTTGAAATGCGTGATCTAAATTTACAAACAAAAAATCTATCAGTGTAAGGAAGATGCTAAACACCCAGATAATACGGGAAACTGAAGGGCAAAAGTCTACCCACTAATTAATTTTAGCTCGAACTTCAAACTATTATTTTTAGATAAATTTTTAAATTTTGTCTGTAAGTTCAGAGCATGGAACTGATCAAACCAATTTATTTTAGTTCACATAGGCAAACTATTTTTTGAATTCTTTCAACTATTTATTTTAGTACTTTTCCCTATAAAACGAGTTTGTGATCCAGAACTATTCTGATAGTTTAATAAATCAAAAAATATCGTAAGTAGAGTCGACTCACCCTTTATGAACTAATGACATAGGAATTTTTTAAATTTAAAAAAAACTTAAATATCAAATATTTTATATTAAATATCATAATGTTCGAGCCCATCGTAGGCTTTGGCCGACTAGGCTCAAAATTTATAGGTTGATTAGAGACAATCATTACTGTCAATTACCAAAATTTTGGGCAATTGGATTGATTACATTAGAATTTATTAAGATTTTTTCAATCTCAAAGGGAGCCCAAGCCCATAGTAGGTCCGCCATTGTTGGAAAAAGGAATTGACACAATGTACAAACCGCAACCTGGGTACACAGATATCTACCCCTGATTTCTTGAGGTCCAAAACTTATTTTAAAAGTAAAATGGAAAATTTCGATTTGTCAACCAATTACTATACTTTAACTTTTTTAGCGGAAAACTCAAATTAAAAATTAAAATTTAAAATCTTGAGAGACTTTCAAGTGAATGGCTGCGCTATTTGTAATGTAATGTGTAAGGTGTGAAAATAATATTTTGTGTTCATGTTTACATGCAGACATAAAACAGCATGCCAAAATGGTTTAATTAGCAAACAAGTTGTTCTATTTTTGTAATTTTAGCGTTATTATTTGATGGAACTAAGCTCTCTTGATCAATTATTTGTTGATTTTCAATTAGTTTCCGCTTATGGAAAGAAATAATCTTGAATGAATTTTGATGATGATGATGAAACTGATTTTCATTCAGAAAACAAATTTGGACATTGAGAAACAAAATGGAAATAAATTTTCAAAGTGGTTTGTAGTATTTATTTATTCTGATTTAGGTATACCTAATTCTCAGAGCTCAGTGACAAGCAGTTCTGTGTTTTATTTCTTGGTTTGGTTTCTAAATTTTATAGTGTGTTACAAACCAACACAACTTTTATAATCTAGCCCATTAAGTCATACTCAACTCTGTTTTTTTTTAACAATGCTAATGAAAAACTCTGTTTTTCAGAATAGGTCAACGTTGTTCGAAAAAATGTTGCCACTTGGGCACACCTAACGCCGGCTCCACGACTTATAGGTCGCTATCACTATCTTAATGATAAAAAAAGTGGCAATTTTACTTCAGAATATGACAGAAGCATCATTTTGAAAGTTGGTCAAATTTTGTGAAAGCCGGAAAAAATTCGCGGTGGCTTAAATGACTAATTCTAAAATTCGACTAATTTTCTATTCAGAAACTGTTTTCAATTATATCAACCATACCTATTCTGAAATAAAACTGCCACTTTCTTTGCTCAATAAGATATTGATTTGCCAACAAAGCTGTCTATAATTTATGGAGGCCGTGCCAAGGTCTGCTCAAGTGGCAAATTTTTTTCGAGCAACGTTGATCTACTCTGAAAAACAAAGTTGTTTATCAGCATTGTTAAAAAAACAGAGTTGAGTATGACTTAATGGGCTAGATGAACTGGGGAGATTAATTATAAAAGCTGTGTTTGTTTGGAACCCACTATAAAATTTAGAAACCAAACCAAACTACGATGAACTTCTTTGAAAAACAGTGTTATTTATAAGCATTGTTCGAAAAAATTTGGCCCTAGGTAAAAATGCTTTAGAGAACTGCATCCAGAAAGATACAAGATGGGGCTAGCTTCATGATATGTTTTGAAAAATGAGTATCAAAACTTGAAAAACGTATAGCAAAACTTGTGAAGTGTGTAGCAAAAATTGTAAAATGTGTACCAAAATGTGTAGCAAATCTTGAAAAATATGTATCAAATGTATAAAATGTGGATCAGATTTCTTCAAAATGTGTAGCAAAATCTAATCTGTTACTAAATATTGTTTTGTGTTCCATATTATCATACAATAATGTGGCAAACTTTCAAAATGTGTATCGAACAAGAAAGTTTTTCAATTCTGTGTTCCAAATTTTTAGAATGTGTATCAAGCTCATTCATGATGTAGCAAGTTCTTGACAGAGGGATCAAAACCCCGGCAGACTCCCGTTGTAGGAGCTACGCTTACATATCGGTAATTCCCATGAAAAAGATGTCAACTTTCTGTTTGCTACTGTTTTAAATAAGGGACAAAATCTAAAAGTATGGACAAAATTGGGGACCGTTCGGATGCAAAATAACGGAGTTGTTTAGAACTAGACGCTGAAAAACTGAAGAAAGCCTGATCAATTGGTCAAAATTCAATTCTTAAAGCTCAAGCATCTTAAAAATTGTTTGTTAAACTTGATCCTTTTCTATTTGGATGTCCGATATTGCAATGTTCATGTTGTTTGCTCAATTTTTGTGTTCGCCGTACTGAAAAGTGACGAAATCTGAGATGACATGTTCTTCGTTGGAGCCGTTGATATAATCTGGCACCATGGAGGGTCATGTCATCATCGTGTCCATCATGTGGCAGTCGTGGGGGGTGAGGGGGCCATAATGGGGTGGCAGGGGGTCACCATGGAGGGCCATTGGGTGAGTATTTGAAATACATCGTCAAATTTTAATGAACATTTATGGAACCCAGTACCATATTTTGATCCACAATTTCATATTTTTCTATACATTGTGGTTTTTTATAACATATTCTCATATTTTAAAAAACATCTTCTCCATCTTTCAAAAATTCAGAATGTGTAGCAAAAACATTGTGAATTTTTGCTACACATCCTCATATTTTGATACACATGTGATGTTTGCATTGTCATGATTTAAAACACATTTTTCAATATTTAGATACAAATTCCCATAATTTGATCCACATTCTAAATATCTTGCTACACAATGTGATTTTTTGCAACATATTGATACACATTCTTATATTTTGGTAACCTTTCTCATATTTAGGCTGCCTTCACTCTTACCGTCGCTACGGCCAATTTTATGTAGGAACTCGGTTACAATCTTGTCGAAGATGATATGTTCTAAATTTCAGCAATTTTGATTAACAGTTCCCAAGCTATTCAAGAATGTCTGGTATTTAGAAGCACCAGAAATTGACGGTACTATACTCAATTTCAGATAGGAACTATTGTTGTATATACTCAAGCCAAGCTTGTATTTTAATTTTAATTTTCATCGGGCGTTTTATTCCAAGAATATCACTAAATGTCTGGAACATTTGTATAGGAGCCCCAGAGCCTGTGGAACAAATCACCTCATTTTCAATCCTCTTCAAGGTGTAGCAAAAAAAATCATGCATGCGAAATTTCATCGAAATCGGTTATCGTTAATACATAGTAAAGACATACATAACAGACATTTTTTAAAAACGGTCAGTTCGTGTTCAGGGATGTCTGATTTTTTGGTTTTAAGGCCTCTACAGAATATTACTTCCTTTATAGTGGGGTTGGTTGAAGGAATGTCAAAATACCCTTAAATATATTGAAGGAATGTATACCTTGTATACACAAGGTTGGAAAATCCTAACAGGTAGGTTGAGCATTAAAATCCGCTGGCTTGTCTATAAAATCTTATAACTGATTTTCAAGAAATTCAGCTTTTAGCTTTTCTTTTTATCTCCCTTCATATCTTTGGATAGAAAAGAAAAGCTTATGTATTCAGTAAAATTTGAAAAATTTGGGTTCCTCGAGAAGAGTTGTTCCAAATGGTCGAAAACGCAAAAACGGTCAAAAAATTGCGTCTGTGAGGCTGTCAGCACGAGAACTCGCGTAATTCTCACCCGATTTAGTTGAAATTTTGTGCGTAGGTTTTTCTCACCAAAGTAAGAACGAGTTCGTTAATGAGCCAAATCAAGCCACGGAGTCTAGGGGCCCCCATACAAGCTCGGAAGAATTTTTCTGAAATCTTGATCTATTGAGCGAAATTATCTCAAATGTGGAACATATTTTGTGACAAGCACATAACAGTTCCAAAAAAAAGTTGACCCTGGAACACAGGGATTTGATTTTTTGTGCACCAGGAGCTACCAGAATTCTGGACTTGTAGTAATCGAAATAAGCTCAAATTTGGAATATAAGCTTTTGGTAAGTACCCAAGAACAGTTCCTAAAAAAGTTTGACTCTGGGACATCGGGATCTGAGATTTTCTAGGTACTCTTGAGTTCTAGTGATTGGTTTGAACTCAAATTTAGAAAACAATCTTGTGGTTATAATTCAAGAACAGTTCCTCAAAAAGGTTTTCACTGGGACATAGGGATTTGAGGGCTCATATGTACCAGGAACTTCCAGAATTATCGAGTTCTAGTGATCGGGATGAACTCAAATTTAGAATACAATTTCTTTAAGGGTTCATGAACAGTTCCTATGCCAAATTAAGTTTAAAATCTTCCATTCCTGGTGCTTGCAATTATAAGACTATCTTGGGTAACTCTGTAAATACTTTTTTTATCCTCTTCAAAACTTGCATATATGATCTTTGTCCGCTGTTACATCTAGTTTCTATCACAAAATATACAATAAATAAGAAAGAAAATTCATCTTGTGGTTTTCTACGTGTTATGGTTTGCTTAAGTATGTTTGGAAACCAAAACCAAAGTTTCTGACTAAATTTTGTAGATCAGCAAAAATGCATGCTCAAGCTGTTGAAAAACTAAAAAAATTATATTCTGATGATTCATTTTTTAGCAAAAAAATAACTCTTAAGAGATTTTTTTTTCGACATTAATCACTGCGGCAAAATGAAATCCATCTCAAAATATGGCATGATTACTTCATTATAAAAATATAGAATGATGACCTATTTTCAGAACTGGTTACCGTGCCATGTCGTGCCGTGTGTAATACATCATTCATGTATTTTTAACAATATATAAATAAAAAATATAATAAATAATAAAAAGTGTCAGCCTATTGTTAAAACAAACATTTGACTCAAAATTTGAATTATCGCCATAATCCAATTAACAGTATGGTGAGATCATGTTACGATCTTTATCTCTTTAAAATTATTTTTAAAGCAAACAATGGTCAACGGTAATTTTATTGTAAGAAGGTGGAGTGGAGGAAAAAGGCTTCATAAAAATACATTGTATCGACTTTGAAATCACTTACCTCTGGAACAAGTGTCTCATACGGCGTGTTGATAAAAACAGGTGGATTATCGTTAACGTCAGATACGCGAACAATTATCGGAATATTTCTTTTACGTTTTGTTGATCGTATTACACAAGAAATCTGTGGAATGCAATTTAGTTTTAATTTGTAGCTGAAATACGGTGATTTTTTTTGCAATGTGACTTACTTGAAATACAATGTGACTTAAATTCTCTTCATCACGATCAAGCGGCTGGAGAAGCTGCAACTGTTTTCCATTGAGAAGAAATGTTGGATTTCCTTTTGGGAAAACTAGATCAAGAGCGATTTCCGTGTACGGATCACCGTATATTGGTAGGTCTGGGGGCGTTGTGCGTTGACCAACATCTGGAAAATAATGTAAAAAGAAACTTTTTATTTTAATTCATGCTAAAAAAATTTATAAGACATTGAATAACGCCCACGTTATCATTATAAAATAGTTAATTTTTGTTCTTTTGCATTAGATTTGACTTTAAATGCTTTGAATGTTACATGTCTTTCAATTTTTGATGGTTTTCGGATAAACTTTTTTAACGCGAATAAAACTAAAGTGTGAGAAAATGCACCTTTTTATTTTATTTTATTTCATTTCAACTGAAAAGTCATTGTCCTCATCAAATACTTTAATTGGACATGGATGCTGTGTAATATCTTTATAATATCCTTTGACGATCTTATCTTGTTACAAAAAAAAAATTAAAAGCAGACTAAATTCTTATCTTTATAATGTAATCGTCGAAATAAAGACATTAATTTTACTTCGATCTTCAGTAAGTTGGAGTCGAAAAGATCGCGACTGTCCACAGAAAGAGAAATAATCGATTATTTATTTGGGCCGCAACATGTGGAATTAGAAGGGAAAGAGAAAATAATCCTTTGAATAAAATGTGAATTAATTTTTACGAGGAAATGGGATTTATCTGATATAACTTTCCGAGCATAATTTTAGGGAAAGTATTGTTATCCTGTTCATCGATTACAAAAATGTATTCGATTCCTTAGAAAGAAAATGCATAAGGGCTGAATTGAAAAACTTGGGTGTACCCAATAAAATCATATCTCTGATACGGAAGAGTTATGAGGGTTTCAAATGTAGAGTACTTCACGACTCCAACTTGTCTGAACCCTTTGAGACACTTTCGGGTGTCAGACAAGGCTGTTTGCTGTCGCCGCTGCAGTTTCTTGTCGTTCTCTCTCTCTTGAACAATATGTCAAAAAGAATGAAAGTTTGGCGGCCGAAGTTCGAAAATTTCATACAAAATATGGTCGGAATAGTGCTTGAACTTCGTCAACAATGAAAAGATTAATTGAAAAATTCAGGGACACTGGATCAGTTGGAGATGCTAAACACACTGGCCATCCAAAAACAAGCCGTTCAAAATTGTCAATATCGAAGCAGTGCGTGAGAGTGTTGGTGAAAATCCGAGAACATCAATTCGGCGTCGTGAACAAGAATTGCAAATTTCAAGAAGATCTATACAGCGTATACTCACAAAAGATCTGTGTTTCCATGCTTACGAAATTCAATTATCACAACAACTGAAGCCTAATGACCATGCACAGCCAAGAGAGTTCGTTGAACAACAAATGGATGCTGATTTTTCGAGCAAAATCATCATAAGTGATGAAGCACATTTTCACCATGGTGACTTTGTTAATCGCCAAAATGGCCGTGTTTGGGGTTCGGAGAACCCACATGTGATTGTCGAAAAACAAATGCATCCACAACGTGTCACTGTTTGGTGCGAATTTTGAGCTGGAGGCATCATTGGACTATACTTTTTTGGAAATGAGGCTGGTCAAGCAGTGACTGTTACTGGTGCTCGGTATTGAGACATAATACCACGGTTTTTTCTGCCGAAATTGGGTAATATTGATGTGGCTAATACGTGGTTTCAACAAGATGGTGCCACATGCCATAAGCCAATGAAATAATTCAATTTCTGCATGAGAAATTCCCTAAAAATCAATGTTAGCAAGACGAAAGAAATGCGCATAAATGCAGACTCCAATCTTCCTAT
>JXPH01008586.1:0-19690 GCA_001014845.1 Mochlonyx cinctipes | reverse complement strand
TTGGTACGCCCGGTATAAAAGTAGTGAATATTTCAATAAAAATTATTATTATTAAAATAACTAGTTACAGTTTTTTGAGGGGTTTCTTCTCACGTCATTTTGACAACTGGACGCGGAGCGTGATTTGCAAGATTTTTGTGGTATTATAATATATAATAAGCTTACTTTAAACATAAAATAAACTGTTAAATAGTCTATATTCAGGCATGACTCAGGCTTCTAAAGTAAGTAAAATTAATAATATAATAAAGATTATATGACGGATATGACGATATGTATGACGGAAATTCATTGTTATTAGATGGAAGTCGATACTCCGAAAGGAGAGGGGTTCAGGTCATACTACATCCAAAAGATTGAGGAGCTCCAATTGATTGTAGCTGAAAAGAATCAGAACTTGCGTCGTCTCCAAGCCCAAAGAAATGAGCTTAACGCAAAAGTTAGAATGTTGCGAGAGGAATTGCAGCTCCTCCAAGAGCAGGGTTCATATGTTGGAGAGGTCGTGAAGCCTATGGATAAGAAAAAAGTACTTGTAAAGGTTCACCCCGAAGGTAAATTTGTCGTCGACATTGATAAGAACATCGATATCAACGATGTTACACCAAACTGTCGTGTAGCACTCCGTAATGAAAGTTATACTTTGCACAAGATTCTGCCAAACAAGGTCGACCCGCTGGTATCCCTTATGATGGTGGAAAAAGTTCCCGATTCCACTTACGAAATGGTCGGAGGTCTAGATAAGCAAATCAAGGAGATTAAGGAAGTTATTGAGCTTCCAGTCAAACACCCTGAACTTTTCGATGCTTTGGGTATTGCGCAACCAAAGGGTGTCCTGCTGTACGGACCTCCTGGAACCGGTAAAACTTTGCTAGCAAGGGCCGTTGCTCACCACACCGAATGTACATTTATCCGTGTCTCTGGCTCTGAATTGGTCCAGAAATTCATTGGTGAAGGTTCTCGTATGGTGCGCGAGTTGTTCGTTATGGCGAGAGAGCATGCTCCATCCATCATTTTCATGGACGAAATCGATTCAATCGGTTCTTCTCGTATCGAGTCTGGAAGTGGAGGAGATTCTGAGGTTCAGCGTACTATGTTGGAGCTTTTGAATCAACTTGATGGATTTGAGGCAACCAAGAACATTAAAGTTATCATGGCAACCAACAGAATTGACATTTTAGATCCTGCCCTATTACGTCCCGGCCGTATTGATCGTAAGATTGAGTTCCCTCCACCAAATGAGGAAGCTCGTTTGGACATTTTGAAAATTCATTCTCGCAAAATGAATTTGACCCGCGGAATAAATCTTCGTAAAATTGCTGAATTAATGCCAGGTGCTTCCGGAGCCGAGGTGAAGGGTGTCTGTACTGAAGCCGGTATGTACGCGTTGAGAGAACGTCGTGTCCACGTCACACAAGAAGATTTCGAAATGGCAGTTGCCAAAGTTATGCAGAAAGATTCCGAGAAGAATATGTCCATCAAGAAGTTGTGGAAATAAAATTTTGCTTTTTTATTCGTCATTTAATAAACTTATCTTAAATAAAACAAATCCTTTTTGTTTTCCTCTTGATTATATATGTTATGTATAGGTATAGTTTTATTTATTTTTTAGCATCACATCATTTATTTTTATTAATTTTTTATTACAATTTTCAACATTTGGATTATGATGGGGAGATCAGAGTAGTTTTGGATTCCTTGTAAAATCTTGATGAATAATATTATACGAACATTTTCCCCCAAAATAACTGTTGATCATTAAAACTAGAGTAGTTAGTTCCAACAGAGAAACGCTTGTGCAGTGCATATATGTTCAAATCAGAATATCAATTGTCAAATTAATCGCAATTATTGTAAATAAACGCTTAGTTTTGGACAATTATTTGAACGAGTGCTTCTCCGTTGGAATTTACTCTGTGAACTGGAATAAAGTTAAAAAGTTTACGTGGTGTCCAATATGTAAAGATTAAAAAATAACCCAAAGAAAAAAGCAGTCGAAAAATCGTTCGGTCGAAAAGTTGTTCGGTCGAAACCCGTCTGATAGAATTCATTGGAATGATAAAAGTTGTACTTTTTATTAAATAAATCCTTAAGACCTAGGATCTTGTTATGTGCAAAGTTTTTTGCACATTAATGGATTTATATTGACTTTTTGTAGAAAATTGAATAATTACAACATATAAACTGATAATTAATTAGGCAGACCAATCACGCAATATTGAAAACCATTTTCAAATAAAGTTGATATGGCTCTTCCGGGATTTGAACCCAGGACTCAGATGTGTCGATGACGTAATGCGTAGAAAACCACGCCTTAACCCATCGAGCCACCTGACCCCCTGAAAGGGAAATTATTTTAAAAAAATATTTCAATTGATCGACATTCGATCCCATCTATTAGTTGAAAGGGAAACTTCTTGAGAAATTGTTCAAAGTGGTTTTCGAACCTTTTTATAACAGTAATTTATTGAGAAATTATTAGAATACGAGTTATTCGACTGAACGACCGTTTGATAGAATTTTTTAGAAAAAAGCTAAAATTGATAGTGATGAAAAAGGAAACATCTTGAGAAATTATTCAAATTTGTTAGTAAAAAGGGGAATTTCTTGGGAATTATTTAAATCCAACCGAAGACCGGCCTCCGGAAGGCCTTTGACTGGTCGACCTTTGATCGAAAGACTTTCGGCTGAACGGCTGCCACCCTTTACTCTGTGTTAGAACTGGAATAAAGTCAAAAAGTTTACGTGGGTCCAATGTGTAAATATTAAAAAAAAACAAAGAAAAAATCTGTTTTAACCGGTTTTAACAAAATAAAAAGTCTTATACATAGGTACTTATTTATATATTATATAGGTAAGAATCAGCGGTGCCAAATGCAGACAGTTGCTCAATATTCAATTTGGGTCAGTTTTTCGACTTTCGAGATCATTCTTTCACATTTATACTAAATATTTGTTTCAAGAATTCCTATCTAAAGTACAAATTTGGAAGGCTTATCTTAAAACCTGAGTGAGATAATCCAGTTTTAATATTGAGCAAATGTCTGGATCTGGCATCGCTGGTAAGAATATTATATCTATTTTATAACTTATCTACGGAACAGAATGTATTTTTTTACTATTTTTAAACGGCAAATGCAACGATTTTTGTTTCTTTTATTTATCAACTCCTAAATTTAATTACGCAGGGTTGGATGTTGGCATAGTTGCTCAAAATTTAATCTGAATTGACTTACAATTTACTGGTGTTTTTTTTCTTTTTTTTAATATGAATCTTCAGTATAATACAGATTTAATTTTAAGTAATTGGGCCGAATTGGGCAGCAATTTTCATCCCTGATAAATATGCGCTTCTCTAAAAGCATCCTAATATACTTAGTAGAGGTGGATTTTGTACCTGGAATAGCAATTGATGGCGAGGCAATCAAAAGCTTGGACAAATTTCCAAATCTTACTTTTCTTGGTGGAAGAAACGCATCATTTTCTTTTTAATAATGAGCAAAATCTGTCCTCGGGGTGACGGGACCCCATAAAAACTCACCATCTCTTTTCAGAAATGTCGAGTCGTCCTAATGACGGGAATGAGCTCAAATTTGGAATATAAACATTATGTGAGTACCCAAGAAGAGTTCCTGACAAAAATTAAAAAGCCTAGGACCTCGTGATTTGGTCACTCCTATGCAACAGGTAGGACATTTTTAAGAATCTTAATTCGAATGATAAAGTAATCAATTCAAATGTGGTACAACGATTATTGGATGTTCGAATTAAAGGTTTTACACCTGTATAGTAATAATAATAAAGTCTACAAAGTACCCTATGGGGAGTCCTCATACTTCAGACAACATTCTAGATATATGTACAACTTTAATAATTATGCTAATAAGTTACCAGTTCATTGAGCCCATAAAGTCTTTAAATTTTTGCTGCAAGGAAACTGACTAGCCTCTTTGACATAAACACCATTTAAATGCCTTCTCTATATGCCATACTTTAGTTTGGTGCAGCAAGTATGTTTATGTCGGATATTACCTTGTTGATAGGCAACCGATCAAACCCCATGGGCAGTCACCCGTATATGTTTTTGGTAATTACTCAAGAACAGTTCCTATTCTAAATTGCAGCTAATATCATTCGTTCAGTTTCTTGACGATACTTCTCCCAGGTATCTTCTGAATACCTGGGAGAAGTATCGTCGATTCTTATTCTTAATCCTCTAGTACCTAGTACCGCCTACATGCGATACTTATGGCTACTGTTCTAGTCTGATTAAATAGCCAGCATCTTAGTCAAGTTGTATTGATGGAAAAAATTTAAAAACACAGACAAAAAATAGAATAAAAAAGAATTGAAATACCTATTGAAAAGGACTTTGTTCAAATTTTAATGCAAATTTGGTATTAGTTGCTCTAAATACGAACTCTGAAATCAAAGTTTTTATTAACATTTGTTTACTCTATCGTGCAGTGGGAAGAGATAAGATTAAATTTTCAGCCACAATAAACAAACCCCTAAAAGGATAATTTTAGTTGTATATTATTGAATAATACCTAATTCTAAATTCAATTTTTATACCTATAGTGCGAGCCATACATTTTCTTCCATTTTCTGCAATTATTTATTAAGCAATGCAAATAAGAATAATAATATTTTAATTTTACAGTAATTCGTTTCTTTTTCTTGAGATCAAGAGATCTGTTTAAGTTTATATAAGACGATTAGTAGGATAATTAAAGGATTGTAATAAAATAATAATAAAAATATCCAGATATGATTAACGACCTTATTTTTTCACGCAAAATCACCACTAAATTTGATTATTGCCTCAAGATATTATATATATATATTGAATACACATTCATTTATCAGCTACTTTTTTGTTGTATATAGATATTTTAAATTTTCTTACTGTTTTCTTTAAATATATTCTGTGTAAAATGTAACATGGTGCCGCCTTCCCCACTTAAAATTGCACCCAATTTGCATTTGTCTTACTTGGTGTTGTTGCCTGATTCGCAGGTTTCGCACTAGAAAAGAAATATGATTTAAAAAGTGCATTAGCGCACATAGCATAGTTCCTAAAGAGAAGCTCTTATGCAGTAACCTTGCAGAGACGTAATTTTGGTACAATAATCTTTTCTTTGTAGGTACTAATCACGATTATTGTAACGTTTTTGGCTGTGTAATAACAGTTTTAGACTTTAGATTTGAAGAAATGGAAATGGATTATCAAAAGTTTATAGCCAAAAACGTTACAATAATCGTTATTATTACAAATAAACGATTATTGCACAAAATATAAGTTTTCTGCACGGCTACCTATTGCATTGAGCAAGGACATTTCTCACTAGGAACTATCAGGGAGCTTTAATTTCTAAGAAAACATACTCTGCCGATGTAAACTCGCCCCATTCAGTTTGCCCTCCTATTGGAGCGGAAATTTGATGGGATGGCGAGGCGGTTGGTGGAGCTGCAATTTTGTTACCGCCTGGAGGAGGTGGCAGTAACCCTAGACCACCCGTCTTTTTGCCACCTGTCCTAGATGATGTTTCGGAGCCGTCCTTTTTCTGAAATTCCTTCATTAATTAGGGTACGTTTATTAATTTAAAAAATAGTCCGAAATCTACCGTAATTTTCATATTAATTTTGATAGTCTCGCCTTCCTTGAATCCCAAGTCTAATTGTTGCGATGGTTCAACCTTTTCCTTTTCAATTTGTTCCTGATTCTTTACCCATTTGAAATGATCTTGAAGTGCTACATTCAAATCAAACGAATCAGATCTATCGCCGAAGCCTAGCCCTATATAAGCTGATCTTCCAGCTACGACAAAGAAAATTTTAAAAGTAGGTCAAGTTTGCTTACATTTTCGTATGTAAAATAAAATTCTTACCGCTATCGTCTTGAATTCGGAGCACAAAGTACCTTGAGCTATCTGAAACGGATTCAATTGCGACTCCAGGGTACGTCTCGATTGGACAATTCGCGAAAAGTGCTCCTGTATTCTTGTCCTCCATTTTAATGGCCAATTGGTTTCCCTTCGTCACCATTCTTAAACGCCCTGTCCATGTCGGTTCAGCTAAATTCCAATCAGCCGCTCTATCCACAAAATGTTAATGTAATATTTATTTATTGATCACGTATTACTGATTCAATACCTGTATCCCCTATTTGTAGTTCTTGGTGGAATTTTGTAGACGAAAACTTCCTGTTTGACAAGAATGACACTTTCATACTCCATTTTCACTTCTTTTCTTCTAATCAATCAATAAACTATTGTAAAATGTGAACAAATAAGCTTTTATTATGTGCTAAATATGATTCGAATGTTTTTCTTATCACTTTTCTATGCGATTAATAATACTTTTTTCGTTTATTTTAATTTCACAATCCAACAAAAAAAAACATGAAGTTTTGACATTTTCATCCGAGGGGGAAGTAGATCTTAGGATAACCAGGCAGGCAGCCTAAGACTAGGCGAGCTAGATTCAACTTTTTCTCTGTATTATAAAAAGGGTATGAGGCTAATCTCATTCAAATATATATTTGATCTCAATGTAGAGCTCCGGACTTACTAAAATCATCAACCTGCTTATGTCAAAAGTCTTTGAAACCAAAACATATAACCTCTTAGTTTAAGGTTGCTAGCGGTGCAGCTTGTCAAACAGCCTATACAAGTGTACTTTCTGAGCTCTTGAGACGCGAAAATTTTGACCAGTAGGAGTGATTGTATGGAGGAATCAAAAATATTG
This sequence comes from Mochlonyx cinctipes, assembly GCA_001014845.1. Taxonomy (NCBI): domain Eukaryota; kingdom Metazoa; phylum Arthropoda; class Insecta; order Diptera; family Chaoboridae; genus Mochlonyx; species Mochlonyx cinctipes. The sequence goes on along the minus strand of JXPH01008586.1, from coordinate 12,943 downwards.
TTAAAATATTTTAAGTACTAAAAGTGATATAAGTGCGATGATTTCATGACTAAAATTAAGTTTGAACTCTATCGATATTTGTACTTGCAGATCGGCTGTAGACATCGACAAAAATATAATATATTGTCCGCAGTGAGTGCATTATTTTGTTCCTACTACAGTAATTAGAAACACAGTAGTCTCGATCAAAATCTGCCATCTCTTTCTGTTTATATCGCTGTTCATTCACTCCTGTTAACATTTTCCACCATTTGTATGACGTCATGTTGAAAAACAATTTTCGGCCAATCATCGAGAATGAACTGGTACAAATAAAAAAAAGTCAGGTTTTCGATTGACACCTACTGTGTTGTTAGTTATACGTTCCTATACCATATAAAAAATGTAATTTATCAAAATGAATTTGATTTTGGAACCCAAAATTATCATTATTTAATTAAATTATTTATTTTGTTTACATTTTTATGAGACAAAATTGATAATTTCGTTGTACAAAATTGATCGGTTTCCTCTGTCTCACCCGAATTTCTAACAAATTTCTGGATATCTGGTAATTATCCGGATATTTAAAAAAAGATCTGCTTTCCCCTCGGAAAAATTTACAAAAAAAAATCAATAAAACTAAAAAAACTAACCGAATAAAACAAGTTAGTATTTCTACAGTAAAAAAGGTCAAATCAAAGCAGAAAAACGGTCAGAAATAGGATAAGAATGCTTCTAAACTATAGAGCATAAGTGGGAAAAAAGTATTTGAAAAAGTTCTTTATTCCATTTTCCATTGTGAAATACGCCTTCGTCTTTAGTACTGCTTCTCAATATGTGAAAAGAATTTAGAAAAATGGACACGATAAAGCCAGTTTTGCATATTATCGTCGTAGGATTCCATCACAAAAAAGGATGTCAGGTAATTAATTGATTAGCAAAAATATATTTTTAATTGACTTTGAATATTTATTAAGGTTGAGTTTTCATATCCTCCATTAATTCCGGGCACAGAAGGGAAAAATGAATGTCCATCTGGTTGGAAATACCTGCCAACTCTTGCCCTTCCAGATGGCTCTCACAATTTCATTGAAGATTCTGTATTCTTCAACCTACCGAGTTTATATGATCCTCAGGAGAGTATCTACGGCGTGTCATGCTACCGCCAGATTCCAGTAGAGAAGTTGAAAATACGAACGGCCGATGTGACACGAAGCACGGTGCAAAAATCAGTGTGCGCATTAATATCTACCCCAATATACGGATACATTGAAGTAAAATTATCTTTGATTGCCCACGCATATTTTGACCAAGGAGATTTCTCGAGGATAGAAATCCTAGTCAACGCATACAATCAGTTGAATGCCTGCTTAAGTGGAGATCTGGTGCCACGGTACAATGTTGGGCTGCCTCTGAGGGAATTGATATTGAGGTGGCGTCATAAGGTACTAATACTGTTCAAGCTGACGTTGTTACAGAAACGCGTGGTATGTTATGGATCCCCAGTTCGTCCTATTTGTAGCTTGATTCTTGGAATTGTTTCGCTACACTCTGAGCTTTTGAAGACTGGATTTCAACAGGTGGCTTGTGTAAAGTGAGTATAATATGTTTGAATTGAAATAGCAACCAAAAATAATACTGTTTAATTCATTAGAACCTCACGTCCAATGTCGCCAATGCCAAGCTTTAACACTCCTGTAGATGAAATAAAAAAATCAGTTGAAAAGCAGGAAGATATTGTGGAAAAAACAGAAAAAAACACTACCAAAGCAGAAGAAATTGAAGAACAAGCTCAAAAAGAGGAAATAAGAAATGTATTGGTTCGGGAAACTAGTGTTGACGCGATTGCCTCAAATTTTTCAAACCTCTGTTCAATAAAACCGAGCGACTGGAACGCTCCGCTCAAAATTTTTCACCACGGAAACCTTTGCTTGCCATACTTATCTCTACCCTACATGGATTTGTTATCAGATCCGTCAGTTATGGGATACATAATCGGAGCTTCAAACGTTTTATTCCAACAGAAAAGGCAACTTGCTGATGTTTTAGTTGACGTGGAGAACGCAATTGTTGAAGCACACGATCCCGAACTGAGACGACAAATGCAATTGAGCACAGAAGATTTAAGGTTTGTTGATTTTATCATCCGCAACGTTCAGAATCCCAAAGAAGATGCTGAGGGTAGTGAGGTTTGGATAAGAGAACAATTTTATGGCTACATGGTGGCAATGCTGAAAGCTTCGTTATACCCAGAGGGTAGTAAAGATGTAGAGTATTTCAATTTCAGCTATATGAACGCCTGGCGAAAGACACAATGTTATCAGGATTGGTTCGATTCTAGACAGACAAATAAGAATATTGATGAATTAGATGTTGGACACCCTTTTGCCGGAAATTTATCTGTTGCTGATATGAAGCTTAGAATAGCGCAGTAAGTTACTTTAAAAATATGTATCATAGAGTACAGTTTAGTTTCTACAGAGAAGCGCTGATGGAAAACCGTCTTGTTTAATGGAAAAACCTATGATTTTTGGTTTTGATGTAAAACCACGGTTTATCCATTACCATTTTCGGTTTTCCATCATTTTTAACGAGCGATTTCCTACTTCATTTCCTTTTTGGTCCTTTGTTTTATGCGAATTTGAAGTTTGAATTTGTCACGGGTGATAAAAAATTCTAAATTCTCTGCTAATGATAATTTCGTATACAAAAGTGTATTGATGTTAGGAACTGTACTCTGTGTACCTAGGTATATGATGAATTTATAAGCAAATTTTATTTTTTTAAAGAACAATGCAAAACAGTGAAAATGGGCGAAAATTGAATCAAGCTGTCAACAGGACAAGCACTGCTGTTGGAGGAGCGCTAACCTCCGCCAAAGGAGCAATTTCTACATGGTGGACCGCAATAACAGCAACACAAACAGTTAGCGCTTTTGCTCAAAATAATAATGTGAAGCAAGAATACGAGGAGGAGGCAGGTAAGGAATGCTCTGAAAATATTAACGACAAAAGCGATGATAATAACAAAAATATAGTGTATGATAGAAGTACAGTTCTAGAGGCCAGCGAAGATAATTTAAAAGCGATGACACAATCGAAAGACATTATAGAAATCGGGAAGGAGGCCGAAATTATTGACAAGCAAAAGATTTTCAATGTTTAGATATTTCTTAGTTTCTGCTGCGCACATTATTCAAGTATTTTTATTCGGAAAAGTCTGATTTAAAAAATTTCTCATTAAAATTAAAGAAACGTTGAGTGAATAAGACTCAAAACTAGTCAGAATTATGTCGTGGATGTAATAAAAACATTGTAAAACTATTATTTAAACAATAAGGATAAAAATTTGATTTTTTCACATACTTATATGCATGTAGGGCTGGCTGACTTATGTTGACAAAATAGAGATCAATTCGTCATTTGATTTTTGGCCCCTAGTTTTGGAAAATAAATTATAATTCTTTTTTCTTGCATTCGATTGTAAAATAGAATTTGGAAATTATATTATATTTTAAAAGTACGGACCAACAACCAAGTGGCCACCATATTATACCAAGACCGCTGACAGAGTAGTAACCAATTAACTTGGGAAAATCGTCGCTCGGTGCAATATCGTTTATTTGTAATACTCACAATTATTGCATCGTTTTTGACGAAAAACTTTGAAGATACGATAGAATCCAAACTGCTTCAAGATTTTGCACCAAGACGAACATTTTTACTGGAGCGTAGGAACTTTACTTTGTGACTGTGATTTTTTTTTTAAACTTAGGGTAAAAGCACCAATATTAAGCAGTCCATATAAAACTGTAAATTATCATTCAAAAGTTTTTTTAAAATGAATTTGTAAAAACTGTAACGAAGTGCGGAATTATTATGATTATTATTGCGCAAGGATTATTTCTTCAGCTAATCAAGTTTAATAAATCCACGAATGAGTAGTATCAAATCAACTATATCAGTCTTTTGACCTTACCGTACACGAAAGCTATACCTAGTAGCTTTTAATTGAAATAATTAGACATATTTACTCTTGCCATCTCTCTCAACCCTTCCTCAGTCTATAAGTTATCTATTTCTAACCATACTTTTAATTTAAATATAGTTTCTTCGGAGAACGTTTCATAAATAAATATAAAATTGGATTGTAAAAATAGTTAGCACAAAAATAAATTTATTAGATTCTACTAAATTTCTCAATGTGTAGTTTTATAAAAGCATCTTAATTAAGCTCATCACCACACTCTTTTTTAGTATATTGTGTCGTCGTTCAAGATTATTTTTTTAGAAATTACTTAATATTATTTTAAGTTTTTTAAGTATACACATTACATTCCTATTTTTAACCATCATTTATAATTAAACCTATAATTGAGAAAATACAGAAATGTTGATTTACTGTTGAGAATTAAAATGAATTAAAAGAATAATTTCATTGAATAATGAAGATATAAATGACGATAAAAATGTAATAAAGGATTAAAATATATAATATTAAAAAATATACCCAAAACTCTCAGATTTTTATTTTAAGTTGAGTTATAATGGCAGCCTCCAGGCAGGCACTAAAAGTCCTAAGTTTGAACGCCTGAGTAGAAGTCCGATTTGTCCGAATTGTATTATTTTTTTATTTTTCTAGGTCCTCACAAAAGAAACCTGTTATGGCACTTTGGACCAATAACGATTAACCTGAATTTTACATAAGGCTTTTATCGTCAGAGCCATGCTATCAAAAATATACTTGCTGCAAAATCTTTAAGTATGAGATAGAAGGCGTTCGAATGACAGTCAGTTTCCTTGCAGCAAAAATTGAACACAACTTGATGGGTTCAATGAACTGATAGCTCATTAGCATAACCATTAAAGTTGTGGTGGTTCGGAATTCACTATAAGCTGTAGGTCCACTAATAGCTAGAAAGTTCTCTGAATTATGAGGACTCGCCTATTATTTATTATTATTTTTTGCCCGAAATTGTATATGTTTTGAAAATTGTCAGACGTATATTCTTTTGATAATAAGTTTTTTATAATATGGTCGAGTGTCTACAGATTTCTAATACAAAATTTCATCTCCGATTCCAGACAAATATTTCAGAAATCTATTGAAGAGCAGTTATTCAAAAATTAACCTGCAATAATCACAGCAAGATAGGTGGATTCTCGTTTTAGCAAACACTTTACCCTTTTCTCATTTTCTTCTCTAAGAGTTTAGAGTTTAAATTTATTACGCATCTGAGATAGTAAGTCTTTTGAGCCTTTCCAGTAGTAATTCTTGATCATTTTGCATCAGTAATTTAACAGTTTAGAGGTATGATGCTAACAATTTCCTCTCCTCCGTCTTGTGAAATTTCGGAAATTTTGATAAGTCGTCTTCAAAAAGCAAGCGTCAAATTAAATTAAGGGACTAAGTAAGAAACTGAATTTCAATAACTTAAAATTTAATAAAATAATTTATTAATTTTACACAAATAATAATACAAAAAAAAACTATAAAACAAATCAAAAGACTTGCTGGTTGAACAGAAAGTAAGCGAGGAACCCGATAATATTTTCAATCTTCAATAAAAGCATCATTCTTATATGTTTTCTTCAGATCCTCAGACGCTTTACTAGTGGCCAATTGAAGACTGTTATCACCATCTTCACTAGATTCGGTGTTTTCAACGTACTTGTACCTCACAGCCAGAATGATAAATAGGCCCATGTCGAGCAGCATGAGGCCGGCAAACAAAAAGAACTCAAGCGATTGCGAATGGACAAACTTTGCCTCTGCTATTACCACCACGAGCATATTTCCTAGAGCGACAGTTAATAGCCAGCAGGCTTGAATGACTGACTTCATACTCTCCGGCGCTTGTGTGAATGAAAATTGGAGGCCTGTAATGGAGAACATTACTTCACCCGCTGTTATCACAACATATTGAGGGATGAGCCAAAGCATGTGAATTGAATTGGGAGATGTTAAAGTGTGCAAACTTAGGTTCTGAAATTTAAAAAATCTTAAACCCATCCTTTATATTCTAAAATTTAAACACTTACAAATTCTTCCGGTGCAACTTCCTCAATCAACAAAGTGTAAACTCCACCCAATTTAACGTCAATTCCACCAACCAAAGTGCGGCCAACGTAAACATTGTATGTCGATGGCGCAACATTTTCCAGCTTTATTGAAGAAATTGACATATTGTAAAACTTTTCCGTATCCGAAACACCTTGAAACACTATTGAAGTGGCTGTTTGTGTATTTGCCAAGACCCGAAGAAGTGGAAAACCTCGTTTATCCTTTTCTAAATTGTCTTCGTATTCGATTAAGTTTATTCCTGTCGCATTATTCTGCATAAAATAGCTGACTGATTTTCCGGCTTGCAAACTAAACAGGCCTGAGCTCGATTTTAGATTCTGGATGAGACAACTTTGTGTTGTTGTTTCTGCTGTGAAATCGTGGGTGGAAATATTTTCAGATTTCAAGTATTTTGCTTCGAATACTTGCATTGGAAGAACAGCAAACGAATTGTATTCTGGAATATTCGTTTGGAAGTTGAAAGTACATGGAAGACCGTTAAAGATTCTGAGTTGAGATTCATGTGCACCTGGAATGATGGGGTATGTCTTTTCTAGTGCGAGTTCAACGAATCCGGAGATTATGAAGGCAACACCTGCTAAAATACCTCCTAAAGTTAGTTTTTGTAGTGGACGTTTGATGCCAACCTTTGCTAGTATTGGATAGATGGCATAATCAAAAATTGGAATGAACGCTAAAATAAGGAGTGGATTGATGACCTGCATTTGATCAGGTTTAATAGAATAATCCCCAATTTCTCCCGTCATCCGTGTTGCCTGGAATGTCCATCTTGATCCTTGTTGATCGAATAATGCCCAAAAGATTGGGAGTGGGATGTAAAGGATCAATATTTTGAATAAATACTTTATGTCGTTGACGAGTTGGTTTCCATACTTTTGCTCTGCATAATCTAGCCAATGTTCTTTAGGATTTACATCTTTTTCTTTGGAGCGCTGTGAAATTGCATTACCAATGCATTTCGTCACAAGAACAATGACATTTCCACTTGGTTTTTTAATTACGTACATAAATTTACCACAAATGAAGACAATGATGGAGACAATCATCAGCGCAGCTGGCACTCCAAATGCTAGAGAAAAACAATCCAGCTCACCAAAACAATGTACATCTTCCCTCAAAATAGGTGTCAAAAATGTTGAAATTAATGATCCAGCATTGATTGAAAAGTAGAACAAGGAAAAAAATGTAGCCAGTTGTTGCGCTTGTTCAGGAATTTTGAATTGATCTCCACCAAACGCTGAGACGCACGGTTTTATACCTCCTGACCCTATTGCAATGCATAGTAATCCGATGGTGGTCATAAAACTAAACAAACAGAATTACTAAATATATGAAATTTATTGTAAAATAGAATAAAAATTACTTGGCTGGTAGTTGAAGAGGTGGGATGGCTCCAATAGCAATTAAAGCGCTTCCAACTGCATATACTATAGAAAGATATGTGATTGTTTTAAATTTTCCTAAGAAACTATCAGCTAAAATTGCACCAATCAGTGGAAACAAGTATGCCAGACTAGTGAAGACATGGTAGATAACTGTGGATGTATCATCATCAAAGTTTAGCTTCCTCGTAAGGTATAACACCAAAATGGCTGAAGAATAAAAAAAAACAAAATATTTATAAGGATTCGAATAGTGTACAGAAGATACTCACTTCGCATTCCATAATAGTTGAATCTTTCACTGAACTCATTGCTGATTATGAAAAATATTGACTTTGGGTATTTCACTTTCTGCAAGAAGAAAAGGAATTTATTGATACAAAAAATTATATATTTGCGGATTCTTGAACAAGGATTCGTCCAAAAATTTTGATTCAAGTTATAGGTCAGTTTTCCCGGTTTTGGATAAGTTTTCCATTCAATATAAACTAAATAAAAATAAAATTTAGCTAACATATTTGTGTGCATGCAAACTCAAAAACCCTTACTGAGACCGGGTTTTTGGTTAAAGGTTCAATTTTCCGGTTCGGACTATTACGGGAACTAGACTGGATAAGTCTGTCATACTATTCAAAAATTGACGACCGGCTAGCCTATCATCCACTAGGTTGCGGGTTCGATTCCCGTACCTGCTCTGTGTTTATTTGAAATGGAATATTGATTTTCAGTTTGTAATAAATCTGCATTATCGATATTTCTATAAATAGAACACAGAACAGTCAGTCTGTAAAATATGCATACACCTACTACCATCTACAGTTATATAACCTATGATTGTGGTGGTGGGATATGTGTGTATGTCAGGTTAGTCAGTTTCCTTGCAATAAAAAACTGAACATGNGTGGTGGTATATGTGTGTATGTCAGGTTAGTCAGTTTCCTTGCAATAAAAAACTGAACATGACTTGATGGGCCCAATGAGCTGGTAACTCATTCGCATAACCATTAAAGTCGTGGTGGTTCGGAATCCACTATAAGCTGTAGGTCCACTAATACCTAAAAAGTTCTCTGAAATATGAGGACTCGCCTGGTCCCAATAGGGTACCTATAGGCCTTATTATTATATTATTATTATTACTATTCAAAAATTGAGGTGCATACTTAAAAGTTGAAAAATCTACTTTGGGACCAAAATTTCGATCCATTTTCTACATTATAAATTTAATAAAATTTATGAATATATATATTGCTCTTGTATGATAATGGCCGATCTGGAATCATGGTGGTCCCTCAAAAAACGGTGCTATAGATTTTTATGGATTCCAAATACTTTGTTCTAGCATTCAAGTATTAGGATCGACGACTTATATTATTTTTAAGTAACTTAAAGTAAAAGGTTAAATTTTTTGTGAAAAATGTACAATTTGTGGGAGGAGATGAAAATTTGGTCCCCATGAACCAGTTGTTGTAACTTTAAGAGTTTGACTCCGAATTCAAAAATCTCAATTTTTACTTTAACTTCTAAAAAGTGCAAGTATAGGAGTGGGTACAATAATTTAAATCGCGCAAATCAAGTTCAAAACATGTTTTGGACCAGCAGGAGTGATTTGCGATCAAAATTTTGTCCGGTGATTGTAAGTTTGTTGTCAATCCTTTGATGTGCGATAACTCACAAACTCCGATTTAACTAAAAATTAGGCAAAAGGAGTTTTTAATAGTGCAACAAGACCTACTGATTCTGAGCCCAATCGGACAAAGGCTTATGTGGACTGTCAAACAAATTTTCGTAATTTTATCGAGATCTAGTTCGTGATAAAAAGTTCCACAAATAAAGAATAAAAGCTATAATCCACTTTATCGTTTCCTACGTTTTTATACTGATATCGTTAAACTAAATCATCACTATAAATTTTAGGAATTTTCAGGTTTACGAAGAAATTATCAAAGGGTAATTCAGATTTAATTTTGAATAATAATTATACATTTTAACAGCTTTGCTTTTAATATATTGGTTATGATTAAGTTAATCTCGTGAATTTTTAATTGTTCGAAAGCATTGAAATATGCAAGGCGATAGACACGTTTCTGCGTTCCGTAGATAGGGAGCGCAATTCTTTGTAGCCCAGAATCAAACTAGTAGAGGATTCACTATTCCGATCGTATGTCTTTAAATCAAAACTTTGAATATTTTCTTTTGCTTGAATTTTAAGACTAGAACAAATAGTCCAGATCGTTCAGTGGGTTAGAGCAACGGTCTGGTCTGGTGATTTAGCTCTGAGGCTTCCGAACAGCCGACCTTGTCTGATTTTAAATCTTACTCCCTCAAAGGTTTCGTCTTTTAATTCTATACTGCCTACAAAATTTTGAGCCCGATCGGAAAAAATTGGAACGTGCTACCAGCCAACGATATTGGCCGGTCAATGTTACTTATTTATTCTATAAAACAGTCATTGAACATAATACATAAGTGCAAATTTTCAGCAATTTTCATGCACAGGAATGGAAGTTAAATACCATTTTATTACATTTTTATGAATACCTTTGTACTAGAGCCTATAGAAGCCTTCAACCGATTTAGCTCAAGATTTCAGGGCTTCAATAAAATCACAAATTAAGCGTCGATACTCATTTTGAGCTTAATCAGACCTTGGACCATGGAGTTATAGCTTAAACTCATATATTCAGTTATTTTTGCACTGGAGCCCCATAGTAATATTTAACAGATTGGGCTCCACGATTTTCAGATTGATGGATGTGCTAAAAAAATTATATGCTAATTTTCAGCTTAAACCGAAGATATCGTTAAGTTAAGGGCCCCTTGAATTTTCAAGGTGTTTGCATGTTCCCAGCCCTGTATCTGTAGAATCACTTTACTGATTAAGCTATAAATTTCAGAAACTATTTATACAATTTATAGCTACTAATTTTCATCAATATTTATTTATTTATTTATTTATGCTTATAGAATTTAAATTTTTTAGAAATTTTCCTCCAGCTCACGATGGCGATTTGAGGGGTTGGGATGATTTTTTTTTCAATAATTAATATTCATAGCCAAAGTTTCAAAAGATGACTGACAATTGTCCGATTTATAGTGATTTTCTCGATAAAATTACTTACATCCGTATGAACCACCAGAAGCGTTTTTGGGATTGGGCTCAAAATTGGTAGAGATGAATCAAATATTAATGAATGTTCATGACTGAAATTCCAAAAGATTTGATTAATAAATGTCCTATTTATAACGATTTTATCGATAAAATTGCAAACTTTTGTATGGGAGCCCTCAGAAGCCTTAGCCCGATAGTGCTCAAAATCAATAGGGGGAATGTACTTCCGCCAAAATTTCAGCCCAATCAGATTTCGCGTTTTCGAGTTATCGTGTCCCAAAGGATTTACTACAAACTCACACTTGCCGGATTTGTATGGGAGCCTACATCAGAAGTCTTTGTCCGTTTGGGCTCAAAAGCAATAGGTCTCGTTAAAAACTTCTGCGAAATTTTTAGCCAAATCGGAGTCACGTTTTTGGATTGTGTGAAGTCGATTTTTGTACCCATTCCTATACTTGAATTTTTTTTTCGAAATGTTAAATTATCATAATTATTATCTTGATCATCATGTGTTTTTTCATAGATTCATAGAGGACACTAAGCTTAATGCAATGGAAATTATTTTTTAATGAATTTCAAATATTTTAGGAGATTAAAAAGTTATTCAGAATTATTTTCCAGTTTTTTAGTCGAAAATCCTCCATAAACCCCTTTTTTAACGGGTTTTGGTCGGAGGCTTTGGAGGAAGCATAGAATTGAAAGACTAAACTATTGAGGGGGTAAGACTTAAAATCAGACGAGGTTGACTATTCTGGGGCCACCCTAATACACAACAGCTCTAGAGCCACATTAACTTTAATTGAAAAAAGTTTTTCAATATTGCGAGAGGTCTCCCTGCCGAGCTGCCAGCTAACATAGTCTTGAGAAAATATAAATAAACTTCAAAAATGGATGTTAAGTTGAGATTTTAATTTCACAAAAACTCCGTCATGTCAAAGTTACCAAATGTTAACATGAGGTGACTTTTCAAATTTACTGGCTGCGTACAATAGATTTTCGATATTTTTTGTTTTATTATGTTGGTACACATGTTCTCAACATATGTTAACATGATCAGAAATTTTGCATTTTTAGTTTGTTTTTGACAGACGACATAAAGGTTAGACGTGTTTTGGTGTGCTCGGTGATTTTTTGAATTTTGAAAAAATGGATCAAAAAATTTATATTAAATATTGTTTGAAAAATAAAATTAAGTGCTCAACGCACTTAAAATGTTGACTGTGATAGTTTGCGAGTTTACTTTCATCAAAAAAAAAGTTGCACCAGAAGGCCGAGAAGATGATAATAACGATGCCCATCCTGGACGCCCCAGCACGTCAACAACGGATGAAAACATTGAAGCAATTAAGAAAATTGCTATGGAAGAATCATCGAATCACTATTAGAGAAGTTGCTGAATATGTTGGCATATCGGTTATGTTTGTGTTGGCATATCAGCCAATTGGCTCATGCAATGAAATTTTTTCGGATGTTTTGCGTATGAAACGTGTAGCAGCGAAGTTTGTTAAAAATTGCAATTTTGGCTAAAATGATTAAGTTCGTGATTTTTTGGCCAATACATAACAACACCGTAATCATGCCTCAGCCACCGTATCCATCAGACTTGGCCCCCTGCGTCTTTTTCCTGTTCCCAAAACTGAAAACACCCATGAACGGACGGGGTTTTGTCACGATTGAGGAGATAAAAACCGCAACGCCGAAAGAGTTGAAGGCCATACCAAAAAGCGCATATCAGAAGGGCGTCGAGGATTGAAATAGCGCTGGCAAAAGTGTATTATATCTGACCGGCATTCGGCATTACTTTAAAGGGGACCAAATAGATTAAAAATTATTTGTTTGAACTTCGTAAAATCTGATTGAATAAATAAATAATTCCATTTCTTATNTAAAAATTATTTGTTTGAACTTCGTAAAATCTGATTGAATAAATAAATAATTCCATTTCTTATTTCTTATTGATTGTGGAAAAACGGCTTGAGAATAACATATATTTTTGTCGAAATTAATTGCCAATAAAAAATAGTATAAAATCAATAAGAAATTGAATTATTTATTTAAAAATAGATATTCATGAAGAAATAAATACTTTTCGATAAAAATATAAAGTCACCTTTTTTTTGGACAAACCTCGTATACTTATAGCACATGATTTTAGAGTGGCATGAAAATTATATTCTAGGCTAGAACCTAGGACCCCTAAAACATGTTTTACGAAGAAGTCTTGAAAATTTAAATTTCAACGACCTTAAGACTTCTCGTCTATCGAGAAGTAAAAAAAAAATATTTACGTTGTATTATTATATTTATAAACATATATCAAATAAAGTAAATATATAGTCAGTTTTATGGATATAATAAATCTAAACTGACTGACTTGACTGACCCT
>JXPH01008585.1:8322-27056 GCA_001014845.1 Mochlonyx cinctipes | reverse complement strand
GCAGTGCAAAGGGTGTACCCGAATTTTTGTAAAAAGGCCCTAAATTATTTAACAGAAATAAAAATGCGAAAAAATCTAAAATGGAATTGTATGGAATCCTCAAACTAACAGCATCCCAAAAAATTTGTGAAGAGATATCATTCGATATCATCACAAAAATCTAAATAAATCCACATCAGAGGGCCCCTATCATCGTACAGGAAAAACATGTAGTGTTTTTAGTGTAGATGGCCGCATCTTGAGATTGTTAAACCAAAAGAAGCACAGTGGTGCCAGATCTCTGCCGTTTTTCGAAATCATTCTTTCACATTTATACTAAATCTTTGTTTCAAGATTATCTATATAAAGTATACAAATTTGGAAGGCTTATCTTAAAACCTGGGTGAGATAATCCAGATTTAATATTGAGCAAATGTCTGGATCTGGCTCCACTGAGCATAAAATTCATTCAATTTAAAAACTTGATTCTAAAAGTTCAAACAAACAACTCTGAATATGTGATACCTATCTATAACAAACTTATTGTCACGCTCTAAGCTCAAACTTTTCAATTAATGTAACATAATCAGAGTTTAATAAAGTTTCAATAAAATAAATAAACAAGACCCATAGTATAATTTACTCTATATTTATTTTACTCTATATTGTTTGTATGCAGTATATACCATGATATCGTACTTGAAGATCAAAGAAAAAATAAGAAAAATGAAACAAAAAGCCAAGGCATTATAGGTGCTATTAACATATAAAATGCACGTTATTTTCTGCTGTATTATGTTCTGTCACACAAGAATAGCTTAATAAGCCTTTTCCAAACGATTGTGTGACTAAAAGGCGGAAACTGTGGTGCTTCCACAGCAAAACTGTTTCAAGAATTTCATTGTTTGTAATAACTGATCAAGAACATCTTCAATAAACCTATGAAATGTAGTTAAAGTCGATCGAGTTATTTTTCATCCATATATTTTTTACAATATTGCTACTACATAACTACATAAAGATATGAAATTTTATCTTCTCTAAATCAAGCATTATCATGTTGAGAATATAAAAGGAATATTAAAAATTAAAGATTATTCCACCTGGTATACCTCAGTAAGCAAGGCTTTGCACAAAATCTGAATTAACTCCGCATTTATGCAATTCAAATACTCAAAAAGGCTTGCATAAACTTCGAATTCTCTCAGAAGAACCGTCTAGTAAGCAAGTTTAGAAAATATGCGTAGTCATGCATAGCATTCAGAGTTAAAATCCTTGATGCACAGTTTTGCATAGTGTGCGGAGTATTTGAATTCATTTATATGAAAAAATAGGTTAGTTTTATAAAATCGAATTATATTTATTCCACACTTTAAGCATGTGGATAGAGCACGTGTCTGGTAAGTCATAGGTCCTTGGTTCAAGTCAAGTTTTAGTGGTGAAGGCCTTTTTCTTTAAATTGAGATGAAAAAATGTGCTCACAAAAATATTTTCAGGAAAACTCTGCACAAAAGCGAGACCAAAAATGTCAAGTTCCATATGCACGCCCCGGTAAGCAAGGCTCTCTATACGATTCGATTTTATAAGAACAAAATATTTTTTGAATAAATGAATATAAATACTCTGCACCCTATGCAAAACCGTGCATCAAGGATTTTAACTTTGAATGTTATGCATGACAGTGCATATTTTCTAAGATTGCTTACTGGGACTGCATGGAAATAATGAATACAAAAATATCTTTATATACATGACCTTTCCATTCGTTATGATCGTGAAAAATGAAAATCTTTCTAAAAATATGTGTTTGGCATATATGAAAAAGAAACCTCAACTCATGCTTTTTATGCCATTTTAATTCAATCTTCATTAAATATTCAATTCAAAGCATAAAAAAATCCGAATTGTGGAAAATTGAGAAAAAATGCTTTTCGTTTTTAACATCACAATTTTTTTTTTTTATAGATCCACTTGCCAATTAGTCGCAAATAAGATACTGTTTTTCACAAAAAAGTAAACTTGACTTTCACAAACGAAATTTTGAAGAACATTTCGTTCAAATAAAATAGCTTGTTTGGTATCTTGTTTGATCTTGCTTTTGCTTCTCAAACCATAGACGAATGATTACTAAGATGTACAGAAACATGGATCAAGTATACCGGTTGTTGTTCATCTCAAGTGATTTGTAAAGGCATACCAACATTTAAAAAAATAAGCGCAACAACGGATCTACAACGGATCCACAACAAAAGTAATGCATTGAAAAAATACTAGGTGACGCGTATTTTCAATAGGATTACATGTAACCCTAGACACAAATTAAATACACTTATTCAGACCGAAAATTCTTCACATAACATTTTATCACGTGCTTTTGAAACCAGTCCCACAACATTGGTGCTTGAATGCACCGAAACCGAACTATGCTTCTGGACATCTTAATATTCATTCGTCTATGCTCAAACAAGGTCTTGTTCGTGAAACGCAAGATTTTGATTCGGACAAATAAGATCTAACTTGTGATATTCAAGATTCTTGTTGATCAGAAATCATGTTGGTATGCCGTCACAAATCACTTGAGATGAACAACAACCGAACCGGTACTTCAACGGATCCATGTTTCTGGATATCTTAGTATTCATTCGTCTATGGTCTCACTGGCACTGGAACATTCAGTAGTGAATGTTCTGACGGACTCAAAAGCGTCGTGTAATCTGGTCAGTCGGCATTTAAAGGATAAAGCGTTCAACGAAACTACGTGGAGAATTGTCTCCCTAGCAGCGGTCACGAATACTGCGATCCATTGGATTCCGTCACGGGCACCAAGAAGGCCGATGAGGTAGCCAAAAACTCCATCGAAAGTGACGGTGTACTGGATAATAAATTTCTAATATCCGATGCCATCCTACTTTTTCACCAAGAAACAGTTGCTCAATGTGAGAGCTGGTTCCAAGAGCTATCCACTACCAAAGGGAAAACATTCTACAAATTTCAAGATAGGTTTATGCAGAAACCCTGGTTTATTGGCTTTGAGTTCAAAGGTTGGGAGGTGAGAATGTTTAATAGAATTGTAGCATCACGCACGACTATTCCCCTTGGTGGTTGCAAATTATGAAACTTGGTGATTTGGGCTACTGCGATCTCTGCATACCAGACGACCCAGCGACTTCAAGAACCAGAAACGACACTGAACACATCCTACTACGTTGCATCAAATACAACCTTATAAGAAATCATTTCGACTTTGAGGACTTCAATCTTTTGTGGACATCCTTAAATCAAAAAACCGAGACATCAACCATCAGATTATCGACTTCCTTGACTCCGCCCATATCAGGGTTTAAGCCAGTTGGGTCAGTAGAAACTTATCTTTGTTATGACGCTCCAGACTTGTACTGGCCATTTAGTTTTTATGCTTGGCCACAGTAGATTAGCTCCGTTGGATTGGGGATCTACACTCAATTCAAACAACGAATATATCCACCATAGCACGCACAGCCTGTACGGTGGGACGATTATTACGACCGAAAATTGGCATAAGCGCTCTTAAAATTGCGATCACCGACTCAGAATTTCGGTAGTAACTTTTATTAACTTCCAAACGTTGCTCCTTCGTCAACTTCACCGTGATAAAACTGTAAACCTTGACTGACGTTTTGACATTGACAGATCTTAAAAAACAAATCAAGAGTGCGTTCACATTAAAAGAGTCCCTATTGAGAAACCCTTTATAAGCTAATTAAATAAAAAAAAAGAAAGATGTTTAAAAAAGGCCCTTAAATTTAAATTTTATGTATTTTGGCTCTAATGAAAATTTGGAATTCAAATTATGTGCAAATAATAAATATTTCACCCACGTTTAAAATCCTTTTCTTTTGATGGATAATTGGATTGAAGACAATTATATAATTATAACCTAGTAATTACTTTATAGCATGTTTTGTTTGTTGCTGCTAAACTGCACGTGCTTTGCTTATGTACAACAATTAATCAGAAAGTAAATAAGGTTAGGTAAGACGTAAGAATATTATGGAAACGAAATTTAATTCAATTGTTCAACATCAACATAGTTTTATGCTTTGTAAGGTAGCAACTTAGAGGTATAGCCTCTAAAGTCTGCTTCCGTAGTATACATTTCCACTTTTTTGACGCAATATATGTTTTGAATATAAATTATTGTCGTATCATAATCATGATTACTCGTTATTGTTATTACAGTGTAAATAGGGGTGAAGGTCGATCAGAGTGGCAAATTTTACCCTTAAATCTAAACCTTGTCTTCCATTTTTGCACATTACTTTTAAAGTTTATAATCATGGCGGGTACGTGCGCAAATGCTTTCATTAATTCAATGTTATAATGGTGTAGTCATTGGGTCATTCGCCCTTCTGCATGTAAACGTAATTTCTTATATCAGTATATCAGTCATCGGCACGTTATAAGTTTTGCAATTGTTCATTTTGAAATAATAAACTGAGCTTAAAATATGTAATTAAAATAAAATAACGTAAAATAGAAAATATAGGTAATAGTTATATGTTGTCGCATCACAAATAGCATCAGCCCAGCATTTTGGTGCACGGAATTTAGAACTGGAGGGTAATGTTAATTAAAGGTGTTTTGTTGTATAAAATGCCTATGCTGAAAGATATGTATTATTTTTTGATGAAAATTGAATCTAAATTGGTTCAATTAGTCGGTTCAAGTAGTTTTCAGTTGATAGAATTTTAATTGGCAATCAATTTAAACCTGTAAAAATTCAGTTTTGATTATTAATCCCAATGAGCGCAATAACAACCGACACACTTTTTTTATTTTATCAGTATTGGCAAACTATGTGCTACATAAATAAAATAAAATAATTAATTAATTAAATTTTTTGGAAATGTGGCTCATTTTTGCTCAATTTTCTACTGCCCATATTTTTATTGCTCCTAAATTACAGCTTTTTTCCATAAACGTACACACTACATAATGAATATAAATAAAAAACTCCTCTCCCTCAGGAAATTTATCCTTCAAGGGACCGAGAGCAAAAACTTACGTAAAAGTACCCGGGTGGGGTCACTAAGTCGTCTTTTTTGAATTTAATGAGCGAAGAACAAAAAAAAGCTTAAGGAGTTTACTACAGATTCCATACTAATGTTGGACAATTAGCTCTCCTCTTACCCTCCCAATAATTGGTTTCCTGAAAAATAACTCAACGACCCCAGAGGTTCTCCAAAGATTCCAGACAATATTTTATCGGTTTTAAGGTCTAGTTTATGTTCATGGGTCAGAGTCAACACAAATCTGCGATGAGGTTGGTCATCCTGTACAAAGATCCTGTATAAGGCCACCCCGTGAGTTCCCAGTGGACAAAAATACAATCATTAGAATCCTAGCTTCCATAATGTCAAATGAAAAGTAATTTTATGCCGCCTATGACTCGAATGTTTATTTGGAAGATTTCAACCATTTTTAGTTCGTGATCATTCCGAAAATGTCCTATAGGTTCCAGAAAAGGCTCTAAATATTTTTTTTAGAACCATACATTGATGGTATCAAATGAAGGGTAATTTGGTGTAGAATAAAACTCCAATGTTTATTTCAAAGATTTCAATAATTTTCTGGTCCTGGTCACTCCTGAAATGTCCTTTAGCTCTAACAATGGGTTCTAAATACTATTTCTCAGAACCATACATTGCATGTTATTAATTGAAAGGTAATTTGGTGTAGAATAAGTTTCCAAAGTTTATTTCAAAGATTTCAATAATTTTCTGGTCCTGATCATTCCTGAATTTGTCCATTTTTTCATTTGNCTGGTCCTGATCATTCCTGAATTTGTCCATTAGGGGTCCCAGAATGGGTTCAAAATTGTATTTCTCAGAACCATACTTTGCATGATATCAAATAAAAGGCAATTATACAAAGAACATGACTCCAATATTTATTTCAAAGATTCCACGGGGATATGATTCGGCGTTGAATGTCACCAAGAGCACAAATTTAGTTGTTATAATTTTTTTATGTTTATTTTTGGGTAAATACCTAGGGTAAACAATGTGATGTGGGTGCAATGAACTGGTAACTCATAAGCATAACCATTAAAGTTGGGGTGGTTCAGAATTCACTGTAAGCTGCAGGTCCACTAATACCTAGTAAGTTCTCTGAAATTTGAGGACTCGTCTGGTCCCTCTATAGATCTTATTATTAATTATTATAAAATGGATCAAAAAATACTGGAGCCTTAAGTTGTCTTTTGGGAAAACAAGCATTGGGAGGGGGAGGGAGGAGTTACTTGTCCATCGTTGGTATGGAATCTGTAGGATACATTCCAATCATTTTTTTGAGTCTTTGATTATGAAAATCGGATGATTAGTACAAAAGTTATTCACGACCGGGTGGTTGAGTGGTTAGCACGCTAGCCTCACATCCACTAGGTTCCGGGTTCGATTCCCGTAGATGCTACTGTGTTTAATTGAATTAGAATATTGATTTTCAGTTTGTAATGAATCTGCATTATCGATATTTCTATAAATAGAACACAGTAAAGTATGTCTGTGAAATAATTCATACACCAACTACCATCTACAATTATATAACCTATAATTACTTTACTTAAATTATTTAAGCATCTCCTTAAATTAAGGAGGTCTTAGCAAATGTAATACCTACTGTACATACTTAACATTACCAATAAATCTATCCATCTATCTATTATGATGATATATGTGTGTATGGCAGGTTAGTCAGTTTCCTTGCATTAAAACTTGAACATGACTTGATGGGCTCAATGAGCTGGTAACTCATTAGCATAACCATTAAAGTTGTGGTGGTTCGGAATCCACTATAAGCTGTAGGTCCACTAATACCTAAAAAGTTCTCTGAAATATGAGGACTCGCCTGGTCCCAATAGGGTACCTATAGGCCTTATTATTATTACTATTATTCACACAGATCCCATTGAGGTCCGTGAAGTAAAAAAAAAATTAGATTGATCCTCCATCCCATCCTGAGGTTAAACTGTTTTAAAGCTGCAATTTAAGGCTCATAAAACGTGTAAAACCTCTTTTCGGACTTTTCCAATTTACAAAATAAAAATGTAAATGCTAAGCTGGCTCAATGCTGATTTTCCCATGTTATTTTCCGTTAGGTACCTAATGCATATTGTTTGAGTATAATAAATCAAACACAAAATATATTCTTGTTGTTATGGATAAATTTTCGCTTTATTTTGATGTTTTTATTATTTGGCTGATTTATATACCATGCCAACCAGACAGACAGTTAGACGTCCATCAGTAAATTCGGAATGAGATATTTTTCTTCATTTTTTTGCAATTTGATTGCTTCAAAATATAAAGTAAAAACCAATTTATGTACAAAAATAAAAATAAATAAATTGGATTTAGGGTAAAACATCGTATTGTTTACTGGATGGCTGAAAATTCGAAAAGCATATCCTCATGATGTTTTAGTGTAGGTTATGATAAACAAAGTAGCTCATAAAATTTAGTATAATTATCTCGATAATTATATTAAAAAAGATTATTTTAGTTTTTCTTATGATCTTCAAAAACCAATTGGAATTTCGCTGCAAAATGTAAGTTAAGAGGTTAAGAGGACTTAAATGCTTTCAAAAAATCTATTTAAATTTTACGAGTACCAATTGAATAGATTTTGAATGTCACTAGTTGGAACCCGATTGACGATTAAATTTTGAGTCTTTTACCCCTCATACTTCTAAATCAAATGCATAAATCCATTTTCATTCACCACACCACTCTATCCAATTAAAGTTGAAATAATTTTAATCAAAAAATACAGCCAAATTAATTTTAATTATTTATTATCGCAAAACCACAATTAATTAATTTACTTTTCTTTCTCTTTATTTTTAGAAGAATTATCAAAATACTTTATAGATAGAATAATCAAAGATGGGAAAATTTACGGGGAAAAAATGTCGCCTGTTGACGGTGATGTGGCTGACCATATTTTTCTTTTTCGTCGAAATTGTGGTTGGATATTTGACAAATTCGATGGCTTTAGTAGCTGATAGTTTTCATATGTTAGGCGATATTGCAGCGTTAGTTATTTCATTTTTATCAATTAAGGTAACCGCAAGTTTAATTTTGTTTTTTTTATTTTGGAGAATTACATATTTTATTAAATTCTTTTTAGATGTCACCAAAGAAGTGGTCAAAAAATACTTTTGGCTGGGCGAGAGCGGAAGTTCTCGGCGCACTAGTGAATGCAGTATTTTTAGTGGCACTGTGCTTCAGTATAACTATCGAAGCTTGTAAAAGGTACGTAAAAACTATTTGAAAATGTACTACTATAATAATAAAAAAAAAAACAATTAGAGAGAAATTCGAATTACTGATATTAATTTACTTAAGTCCGTAAGCATCAACAGTTTAAAACCCGGTTAAATTGAAAAACTACTTTTGTCACCTTCTGTCGAATGCGTAGAAAATGAGACAAAACACAGTTGACAATTTAACCGCGATGGAAACTCTGTTGATGCTTATGAACGTTAGTAATTTAATTTGGTCAACATTCAAATTAAAGAGAAAATTCTAATTATTGCTGCTTCTTGTAATTATAAAAAAGTACACGTAGAAAGACATTTTTACAGCCCTGTCACATTTTATTGCTTTCAAATTGAGATAAAATGCAGTTTTCAAGTACAAGACGTATAGGGTGAAAATACTAGTTTTGGACAGGGGCCAGTTTCCGACACTTTGTCACTAAAATTACAATATTTCTAAAACGGAATGGAACTTTCGTTCTCTTCCTTTAGAATGTACTTTTTGTAATGTCATAATTATTTAAGAAATTTAAAATCGTTATCGCAGTTAAAAACATTAATGGAAAATCGGTAACCCGTTAAAAATTTCATGTGTAAGAATTTCGACAGGTCCACAATGTTCATATTTTAAAGCTTTTGAGAAATGTTTTCCCAAAATCCTTTTAATGTCCAATTTTCTGGATAAAATTATGACCTAAATGTTCCCATATGTGAACTACCATATACAGATCAATAGCCACAATTTGCCCACATTGTATACCATAAATATGTTGCAGGGTATGTCCATGTCCATGGGCTCGTATGTAATTAGGTAAAAAATAAATAAGAATAACCAATATTTTTAATTAGCCACATTGTTGTCATAGGTATATGTGACAAATTGGAAGAAAATACAGTACTTTTCGAGAACAACAAGTTTTTAATTTTTTCCGCTATTGAGATTGCATATATCAATAGAAAGCAAAATAAAACCGTGGGAAGATCCAGGACCAATCTCACTGTTTTATTTATTATGCATTAGATTAGAGTCCCGGTACTTTATTGTAGTGGGAATTCACTATCACCTAAAAATAGCGATTAGGAACATTATACGCAAAAAGATGTACGGTAGCCAAGTAGTAGGCTTAGTGTTACAATGCCATTTTCATGTTTTCCATATCAAAGAAATGAGAGTATAGCATGGGTATTGTAGCTCTGGTACGTTCAAAATCGGCCCCTAATAGCAAAACCGCTAAGTATTCGTCCTTAGACTTTGGTGTTGGTGAGGTTGTCTACTTATCCCTTTGCTAGGGTGCACCAATGACACTTGATGCATACGTAGGCAAAGAGTAAAAGCAACGCACACTGACTGGAGGTGAAGGTAAAAAACAGTTTTCTAGCAATTTATTGCCACATTTTTTACCACACAAAATACTCAAAATTGTGTCGAAACCGAGAGGCGGCAATTCACTTGCAGTTTGACTACTCTGTAATACAAATACTACTCTAACACTACTATTTTTTTCAATACTATCGGTACTTCAAGAATAATACCAATACTACCAGTACTACGGGGTACTAAGTTAGTACTACTTGAATTATTCGGTACTACTCGTCCATTTTTAACTGTTTTTTTTGTACTATTTTTTGTTTTATTATTACGTAAAAGATTTAGCTTCATTTAGGGACCCTGAAATTATTGTAATAGATAACGTGGTAATTTCCGTGATTATTCCCGTGGTACTACCACGTCACTGTACTACGTAATGTACCTTAAGTTCAAGGGGGAAAAATGCGAGGCCCACTCAAAAAATCTATTTTGATGGAAATATTATTGTTTTGAAATTTTATTATTTGATAGATCCAAAGGGGAGCTCATATTTGTGACTTGACGAAAAGATGAAAATTTTAGGTCTAGAAATGCTGGATATGGATCTACAAAAGCCAAAGATAGTGTAATATTAGTATACATTATCTTTGCAGAAATATTGGAAATATTCTCAATTCAAAAAGAGTCTTATTTTCGTTAGTTTTGAACGGTTTACTTCCGTTCGGTGGAAAGTCATTTGGTCGAAAGTCGTTCGGTCCAAGTACGTTCGGTCGAAGCCCAATCGGTCGAAAAGTTGTTCGATCTGATAGAATTTATTAGAAAAAAGGGAAAATTCTTGGGAAATTATTATAATTTTTTAGGAATGGTTAGAAAAAAAGGAAATCTCTTGTGGAATTATTTAAATCCGACCAACCATGGTATTCGACCGATCTACCGTTTGATAGATTTTTTTTTAAAAAGGGAAACTTCTTGGGAAATTATTCAAATTTGTTAGAAATGGTTAGAAAAAAATAAAATTTTTCGGGGAATTGTTCAAATCTGACCGACCATGGCATTCGACTGATCGACCGGCCTCCGGAAGGCCTTCGACCGAACGACTGCCATCCGTCTGACATTCTATGAATGAATGAATGAATTTATTTGAAAAAATATTAAGTACATGTTACATAAGTTTTCCTGCTAGAGTTCTAATGAGATCCTATTTTAAAGAACTCCGACTACAAGTATTTTAGTATATGTATGTTTGTAAAATATATATTTGAAAAACACTTGTAATCGTGAAAATTGAATAGAAATTATTATATTCCTAATAATCATTATTATTCTACTACAAGGTTCAAAACTAGGTAGGGATCAGGCACTAGCATCAAAATTTATCCCCACCTTTTAATTCCTATTAAATATAACTTCAAAAATGATAGTAAAAAGAAAATTTTATTGCAAATACTACTAATGATAATGAAATAATACTGATACTACTCCAATTCCATCAATACCACCCATACTACTGCAATACTACCGGTAATACTGGTACTAATTTTCCGACTGCCAAGTACTACGGCAAGTGAAATACCACCCCTCGGTCGAAACAAACTTTCTGAAGAGTTACTGTGGTAATTTTCTTCGAAAATTATTATGCCACATATTTTGTCACATAAAATGGCTAGAAATGTGCCAACGAAGTTTTTGCACTGTAATTTCTTATTTTTAACGTCTTTAACTCCCCTTCCCTTGACTTAGAGGGCTAATATTTCACACTTTTCTTATTGCAATTGTAGCAATTTTTCAAACTCCATATAGTTTTGAATTTAAAAAAATACGCTCCACACATTCAATATAAAACAGCATCGAGCATTTTTTCTTTGCAATATATTGATATGGAAGAGAAAATATCCTACCCTTTTAATATAGGAAAATTTTCTTCTACCTACATAGTATCTGTAGACACTTTTCAAATACAAATATTATTTCCTATCAAGTTGAAAGAAGAGCTATTTTTGTATTTCTAATGATCGCACAATTTCTAATAGATAATTTAATTCTTCCACTTTCTAGGTTCATAGAAGAAGAGCACATCCACCAACCAGAACTTTTGGTCACTGTAGGCGTTATCGGCCTTCTAGTCAATATTATTGGGCTATTTTTGTTATACGGTAAATTGAATAAAAATTTAATTGATTAGAGCATTTGCTAAAAGCACATCAATTACAGAACACGGTGGCCACCACGGACATTCACATGGCGGGAGTTTAAATCCGCATACGCACGGATTGTCTGCTTTAACAAACACGGATGATAATGAGAATAATTCATTTATGTATCAAAATCAGGTATGATTAATTATGACAATTTATCATGTATATACAAGAGATTGTAATTAATTCACATTCACATTTTGCTGTACAGAACGGAAAACAAAAGAAAGCAGCAGCACATGGGCACAGTCATGATCCGTCACAAATGAATATGCGAGGCGCATTTTTACACGTTATGAGTGATGCTTTGGGAAGCGTCATTGTTATCATTAGCGCTATGGTAAAAAATATCAAGATTGAAAAACAATATTTCCATAATTAATTTTTTTTCTGGTAGATTGTTTGGAAAACAGAATGGGAATATAAATTTTACATGGATCCAGCATTATCAATTGTACTAGTAATCCTGATTTTACACTCTGTGTGGCCACTTTTGAAGGAATCAGCTTTAATTTTATTACAAACAGTTCCTACACACATACAAGTGGACGCGATTCAACGCCGTTTATTGGAGAAAGTAGACGGTGTTTTGGCCGTTCACGAATTTCATGTTTGGCAGTTGGCTGGAGACAGAATAATTGCGTCAGCGCACATTCGGTGCCGCAATTTGTCCGAATACATGAAGATTGCTGAGAAGGTGAAGGAGTTTTTCCATAACGAAGGAATTCACTCCACGACAATTCAACCTGAATTTGCTGAAATTGAGGGTTTAAATAGTTGTTCAGGTAAATGATAATGACAAAATTTATTTTATAATACATGTTAACTTGATTATTTTTTGAAAAAGGTTCTGACGGAATTTCGACTAGCATAAATGGTAGTGCAACGCAAGACTGTTGTGCTCTGGACTGTCCAATCACTGATGAGAGTAGTTGTGTCAAAGCTACATGCTGCCAAAATAATAATAATACTAAGGTAAGTAAATTGTTCTCTGAATAGTTTCACGATTCTAATTGAAAGGTCCAGCTAAAATTTACATTCCATGGTACACACAACTAGTATGGAAAATCACCATCTTACTCCATAAAAAGGGTCAATTTTACTCCGGAATATGGAAGATATGATTGAAAACTACAAATGGCGTCATACATTTGACACATTTTTTCTGTACAAAAAGATGGTCAAATTTTGTGTAAGCCTTGAAAAATGAGTGGTTGCGTAAATTAAACCCAAAACGGTGTCTAATACAAAATTTGATCAACTGTTTGTTCAGAAACAAGGGTTGAATGTATGACGTTGTTTGTAGTTTTTAATCATACCTAGGTATAGGTATATTTAAAGTTGACACTTTTTATGAAATAAGATCGTTTTTTTATGCCCAACACGGCTCGTCATAACAAATATCAGATTTTTTTTAAATGTACTCAAAAATTAAAGATTTGAAAATGATCTGTAGAGTCTGGCGAGCATTTTGATATAGTGCTTAAAGTCGTACGTTCGAAAGTGTTGGCCCATAAAAAATTTTGGCCATACATTTTTTTCAAAAAAATAGCAAAATCAAAAAATCGTCAAAAATGTGCAAAAAAACGGCAAAATAATAAATTTTTGATGGCCCATAGCTCAAGAACGATTAAAGTTACGACTTTTGAGCGATTTAATTGTTTGCTTGTGTTCCTATGAACTAATCCTACAACAAAATTTTCGAAATTTGCCATTTTTGCGAAAAAATGTATGGCCAAAAATTTTAAATGGCCATAACGTTTAAGCCCACGATTTTAAGCACTGTATCAAAATTCTCGCCAGACTACAGATCATTTCCCAATCATTAGCATTAAAAAATTTAATATTTGTTCCGAGGCGTGTCGAGTCTGCTTGTAGTTTAACGCGTTTTACGAGAGGAGGTCAACTAGCCGTATTACGACGCACCCTCTTTGTAATAAACGCGTATTACGCAGTATTACACGCGACGGGTATTACAGATGTATTGTATTAGGCGCATTACACGTATTACATACGCATATTACATACGCCGACTACATACGCATATTACATACGTTTTACGAGTATTGCGGCACGCAGGCAAATTCTTAGCTAAGTTCCCCTCGCGTTTTTACCTTCCCGAAAAAATACTATAGTTAGGTATACAATCGTATACAATACTATTCATAAACTGCAGATTATATGGCATGTATGGTAAATTATAATAATTACCATATAGAGAAAATTGAACTGACATCGAGCTGACATATAAAAATCATGCAACTTACGGCAATTTTTTACTATACTACATATTTTGTATAATTAAAAAAAAAGCGAAAAAAATATTTTTTTCTTAAAACCTAACATTTAAATTGGCCCTCGCATTAATTAGCTTTATCCGAAGCTTTATCTTACAATTTAAACAATAAATGTCACTTCCGCAATTTTTCCATTTATAAATTATATGAATCATTAGTGGTTTCAATTTAGCACTTAGTTTTATTCGCCATTTTATCAACTAGGTATATATTTTATGGTACCTCAATGGTAAACCTCTATAGTAAACTGATTCTACCATTCTTAATCACCCAACGAATGTATGGTAATTATATAACAATCAAGATAAAATTAATAGAAATACCAACTTCTATAATCTCCAAAGCTATTCAACTACAAATTTTATAGTTTTTTTAATGTATTTTTTACCATAGCATATACAGTTATTTTACAATGTTGTTTTTCGGGATTTCTAAAACGTCTAAAATGTCACATAAATTGAGCGATTTCTCTCCAAAATATAGACAAAAATAAAAAATACTCATATTAAAATATTATTTTGTTACAGAACCAACCATCATCACCCGCCCCATCTCCATTTTTATGTCGCCAAAGAAACTCAAGATGCGGAAATGATGTTGAGACAGGTAGGAGAAATACGATTTTCTCTTTTCGGTTTAGTTTTAAAAATGTATATTTTTTTGCAGGCTCTTTATTAGAACAAGCAAATCAAGCGGCGGTGGTGGCAGCTGCTGAAGACAATTTACCAAAAATTACTGTTTGACAGACAAGCCAGCATAAACAGCAACAACATACATTTTATAAGTTTTCCCCACTTGCAGGCTGTGATGGTCGACGTTTAATATTTAATATTAGTACTAATGATAGCAAATTAAATAAATTGAATAAAGAATCATCAATGTCATCTACATCAATTGGATCAATTAAACAACAACAAGGTAATAACATTTTAGAAAATTATGATTCGCCATTCAAAAATTTATATTGTCAATGCAAACATCATATTATACAGTAGTAGAATATCAAATCAATATTCAATTTTTATTAGTTGAGAGGAGAGAGAGTTTTGATTTAAATATATTAACATTTAAAGATTTTATATACAAAATATATACTTATATTTTATTGGAAATGAAAAAAAAACAAGAATTCTCGAAAATACTAAAATTGTTGGATAAAAATTTTGATGATGTTTATAAACAAAAATAGTGGCGCTTGTTAATCGTGCTTAAAAATTTTTAAAATTAATATTTGAAAACAGAAATCTATAGCAAATAAGTATCATGTTCAATATAAGGACGTTGAAAAAGGGCTCAAAAAATAGACGCGATAAGATTTTATTTCAAATTTCGTTTTTTGAAAAATGTTACACTAGAATTATCTTCCTTTTTTGACAAATAGAAAACCCGACACATTTTGATAGATTCCCTAGTTGAAAGAATTTAAATTTGAAACTATAATAACGTTAACGACCTCATCAGGTCATCAGGTCTATGTCTAAAAATTAAACCGATGGCGAAATAATTTGAATATTAAAAACTTTGAGACACTTGTAATTTTGTATCCTGTGAGGAGAAATGTCAACACCAAGCAAAACGTATTTTTCACGTTGGTTTTAGTTGAAAATATTGAATTGTCGGATAACCCTTAATTTAATCAAATTTTAGTTGCTTGTTAGGTACCTATTCTTAACTATTTTTTATTTAGTAGGTTTTTTAACGGGATCGAATCAATACCATTTCAATAGTACTGTCCAGACAACTGGGCCAGGCAAAGACAATGAATACTAAGATCCTCAGAAACGGTGTTTTGTAAAAAAAAAAGTATTTAAAAGAACCAGGCCGATTAGGCTTCACGACTTCACGACTTTAACTTCTATATTTTTCTATACTTCCGTTCCTAATGTCGCTCCGGCTAATTAAGGTTGCCTACAGACTCTAGAAATACACAGACTTATTGATAGAAATCTTTCATTTCATTCAATTTATATCCCTTTTCATTCACTCTTGTTAATATTTTCGGCCATTTGTATGACGTCATGTCAAAATGCAGTCTTCGGTTCGATGATTGGCTATTTTCAACCAATCAAAAGACTGGCCCGATATTGGTTCAAAACAAAAAAAAACAGGTTTCCTATCAATAATTCTCTGTTTTACTAAAGGGTCCCTAGGGTTGCCATTAGGGAGGACGTACTGGTTATTGATGATGTCACTCCGTTTTATTATAAAAATTCATCATTTTCAATATAAAAATTAAACTTTGTATAGGAGCCCACAAAAGCCGTTGTCCGATTGGGCTAAAAAGTGGTAGGCATAAAATGGGTACCAATTGATAATCTTGGCCTAAGTTTCAAAAGATTTTATCAATAAATGTGTGGTTTATATTTATATGGGAGCCTACAGAAGTCTTTGTTCGATTGGACTCTCATATGAATAGATCACGTGGTCTTACCAAATGAATACTGACGGACAAACCGTCTAGGAGTTTTCTTAATGCATAAAATGTTGCGGAAAAACGGATCGACCAACAGAAGTCCACCCAATTTTGGTCGATAATGATTCCTAGAGGTCCAAAACGTGTTTTAAAGTTATTTGGGTGATTTTCATTTTTGGACCATTTGCATGACATTCACTTATAGAAGTTAAAGTAAAAATAGACGATATTTTTGAAGCACAAAACAGAATTTTTCTATTTCTGACCACTTATATGAGATTTTATTATTTTTGGGTTATTTTGAACTGCTCAAGATTCTTCAACATCGACTCCTGTGCTTTTTGGGTTTGGAAAAAGTAAGATAAAAAAAAAATAATAAAATAAAATTCTAGTTGAAAAGCCGATAATATGTAAAAAAAATAAAGCTTCACCTAATGTTAATTGGTATTTATTATTTCGACCGGACTATTTGAATTGGGATGCGTTTTTAAGATATTTTCTACAACTAAAATTAAATAAGACAAGAACTTGCATTGCTTTTTACAGGGAATAAAAGTTAAGATGACATATTTGATACCTTTATTTTATTTTTTTTTACTTTATTTTTCATACCAATATTATTTGTTGTATTATTATTGTTTAATATATATAATTTATGTTTTTAGGAAGATTTTTTATACAATACAAAAACTGATTAAAAATTGTACATGTTATTGTTAGTTTTTTTCTAATTAATATATAGTTTAAGACAGCATTCACATAAATAATGATGGGATACTGAAATTTCCTAAAATTATGTATATTGAAAGCAGACTTTAAAAGAATATTCATTAGGGATGGTTGAGAAATTGTTTTTCTTGAATTTCAAGTTTCATTCTAACATGGCAAGTTGGCTCATGTACTAAAAATAATAAAATTTGAGCAAAATTGGTTTAGGTCCTAGGGCTAAAAAGTCACTAAACTATGTACTAAAAAATTGAAAAAAGTGAAACGCCATCTCTTTTTGGTATTAATGTTCTGTATATTTTTGCAAAATATTTTAATGTAAAAAACTTGAAATTTTGGAACGAGCATCCCTAATATACATAGGGTAACTGCACCAATGCTTAGAAAGTTCCTAAGTTTGGAAACTAGATTTTTCACAAAATATACGGCTCGGTTTCACAGTTTTGTATTTTTACTTTAAAAATTCAAAACTGTGAAACTGAGCCTATACGGATTGTAAAGATCTAGTTTCCAAACTTGGAACAGTTTTCCAAACTTGNTACGGCTCGGTTTCACAGTTTTGTATTTTTACTTTAAAAATTCAAAACTGTGAAACTGAGCCTATACGGATTGTAAAGATCTAGTTTCCAAACTTGGAACAGTTTTCCAAACTTGAGAACTTTCTAAGCATTGGTGCACTTACCCTATTTATAGTTTATAATTAGTGAAATTATTGTATCGAAATCAAAAATAGTAGAGAAAATATTACCATGTAACGCCTTCATCCATATCAATGAAATGGTGCCAAGCATCAGCGCTGGTAAGTGAAACCCTGAAGGAAATGCGTTACAAGCGATGCATCCACAAATCTTTTTTTTAAGATTATAATGATTCCACATACCTACTTTTAACCTGCACTAACCCGTATATTTAGCAGAATTTAATAATGTCGATAAAATTTTGCACTGCATGAAACGTAAAGCGTTGAATGAAAATTTTTGACAGCTGAAAATGATATGTAACGGGTTCAAAATGAAAGCGTTATCAACGAGTTTTGTTTCTTCATTATGATGACACCGTTTGCGAAAACTAAAAATTATTTACGGTTTTGAATGATTATATGGTATTTTTAACATAAATTAGAAATAGGATGCAATAGTGACACCTTGTGATACAATAGTGGACCCACAGGAAAAATCGTCAATTATTAATATTCTTCCCAAACTTTTGATTCTATTGCGTAGTACTCCTAGTTCGCTAACAAATAAATTTTTAGTTTTCGGGAAATTCTCATAATGGGACGTGACGCCACTTATATTTTTATAATTTATTCTATTTTTGAAGAGATGGCGTCACGGGGGATGTTTTCCAGTTCATATATTTTTGAGGACTACCTGGTGGTCAATATACTGAACATATCTGTCAAAACTACCTGTTTTATCATAACGCCTCCTCGTTTTCGTTGTCATCGAACGTCAATCACACGCCCTATAGTTGATTTTTAATAATAATAATAATAATAATAAGGCCTATAGGTATA
>JXPH01008579.1:14170-26184 GCA_001014845.1 Mochlonyx cinctipes | reverse complement strand
ATACTCTGGGAAATTAGTTTGTAACTGATGTGTTGACGAGAGCCATTCATAATTATTAAATTTTCAGACCGTCTACACCATGTTTCAACTCCCGAGAGTGAGTTTTGACGTTAACAAATTTTCATGTCATCCCTTCTATAGTTCCACATAATAATGAAAATATTTTTCATTTATATACCAGCTTAATATAGCTTTTTCCATACAACAAGTCAAGTCACTGCACTATGGTTTCAAATCGACATTTTCTGGATGTTTTTAAAATTCAGTTTAAATTCAAAATGAAAATATTAGCCTAAAGAGGATACTTAAAATCTCTTAAATTCAAATT
Source organism: Mochlonyx cinctipes (assembly GCA_001014845.1). Classification (NCBI taxonomy): domain Eukaryota; kingdom Metazoa; phylum Arthropoda; class Insecta; order Diptera; family Chaoboridae; genus Mochlonyx; species Mochlonyx cinctipes. The sequence continues at coordinate 25,856 of JXPH01008579.1, read as the reverse complement.
TTGGGATAGGTCGGAGTTTTGATTTTTTTTTTCATGCCATGAATTTCTCAAAATTATTTTTCTAAGTATTTTCCAACTCTAACTTCGGAAGCTCATTCTCAATACTGTTTGCCGTACAGTGAGATTTCAACAGCTTAGAATTTAGGTATTTATCTTTAAAACCCTTAATTAATAATAATAATAATATAATGAGGAATTGTAACGGGATTTCCAGGGACGAAGGGTTGGGCAAATGAAACACAAGGTTTCAGTGATTTTGGTTTTATTTTTCTAGATCTATCTCAAGCTCAAGTGTCATTTGTGGTTCCGGTTCTCCCCTACAGCGGCAGCTCTCGTCTCCGTAGCCGGCTCGCTCTGGCAGTTCAAGACTGGAGGGGGAGAATTAAAATGTGACCTGGCTTGTCCACTATCACGGTGGCCACAAACCAGGGAATAAATTAACACCCAAAAAAACTCACCAAATACCTTCCAGCTTGTCGGAGAAAAGCTTGGGTTGGTATTAGTTTTCCCGTGTTTTTGGCAATTCTGCGATTTGATTTCGGCCAATATTTCTGCCACTACTGCCTTCTGTATCGGGCTTTCTCCACCAGCCTTTCTTAATTTCCTATATTCCTCCTTTTCCTTATCTTCCGTTCTTCCTTTAATTCGTAAAAACTTTTTTCGAGCTGGCACATCTTGTCAGTTTTGTGGTAAGGATAAAACACTGTCAGGTTAAAAAAAAACTTTTCTTTGTGTTTTTGGTACGCCTCACGATCCTCTTTTATTCGCGTTAATTCAGTGCCCTCTGTTGGGTTATGTACACTACCTTCCCTGTAGTGTTGGTGACGGGTAGATGGAGGGGAAATTGAGGTTATGGGAGCAAACTAGTTGGTGGATCGTTAGACCATGGTGTGTCCTATCTTGTGTCTATAAATAGCGGAGCTGTGGACACAGTGCACTCATGAACGCGACCAGAACACAAGTTAATTCCCTCCTATTAAGACAGTTTGGGTCTCGGCGTGGAACTGTCTTACAGCCTATAGTACATAGACCAGGTAGACTAAGTAGATCAGGCGAGCCCTCATATATCAGAGAACTTTGTAGGAATAAGTGGACCTACAGTAGGGTAAGCAACAGCAATTAAGATTCAAATATGTGCAAATTTTGAGAAATTTCCATGGCCAGGAACGGAAATTTGGTTAAAATGCCATTTTATTACATTTTTATTAGTGCTTTTGTACTGCAGCCTATAGAAGCTTTCAACCGACTTGGCTCAAAATTTCAGGGCTTCAATAAAATAGCAAATTAAGCATTCTTGCCAATTTTGAGATTCGGACATTGGACCATGGAGTTATAGCTTAAAAACTCAGAAATTCAGTTATAGAGCCCATAGTAGCCTTTGACCAATTGGGCTTCAAGATTTTCAGATTGATAAGTGTACTAAAACAAAATATGTGCTAATATTCAGCTTAATCATATGGCCTAAACTGGAGATATTGTTAAGGGCCCCTTGAATTTTCAAGGGGTTTGCATGTGTCCAGCCCTGTATCTGTAGAACCACTAAACCGATTAAACTACAGATTTCAGAAAATATTTATACAATAAATACCACTCTCACTAAATTTTTCACCAAAATCCGTTAACACAAAAAAAGTAAGCCAGCATATAACTGAAAAATAGGTGATTTCTTTACCTATTTTGGGCCGTAACAAGAGGTCAGTAAACCAAATCTACAAAAACCAGAAGACAAAATTATTTTTAAATGTATTTCAAATATTTTAGGTGATTAAGGTTTAAAAAAAAGAGTTCAGAATTATTTTTTGTTTGTTGTGGTCGGTAAACCCTTAAAAAAACCCTTTTTACCAGTTTTCCCAAATTTTATCCGATCAGGCTCAAAATTTTGGAGGAAGATAGTATTGCAAGGCGAAACTTTTGAGGAAGTGAGACTTAAAATTGGACGAGGTCGGCTATTCTGGGACCACCCTAATGTTCACTGTCCATGGTTGTCTCGTTTACAACATATGGTCTTTGGTAACTTTTTTGCTTTTTTAATACTTAAAACTGTAGCCTGAAATCTTAGCTTCTGTGTCCAATTTTATTTGATAGGCTGTAGGCATTTTCAGCAGAGTTATTGATTTTCGACCGGAAAAGTATCTTTTGAAACCATAGTGCAATGTTCCAAAAAAAAGTTCAACATGAATAAGATGTTTAAGTTTAAAAGTTCATTTAACTTTTGAGACGAACTGTTTTATGGGTCGTCCAACTTGATGTGGAGAAACATGTTACATATGATGTCATTTTGTGCATAATTATCGAGTTTTTGCTCAGCATTTTTCGTCTTCTTTTCAAGGACACAAAAAATAAATCGAACGAAAAATTAAATATTTTATTAAATTGTTTAGGCAGACAGCAATTTTTCGCTAAAATATGTATCAGAGACAGTGAAAATGAAAATAATAATAACAATAATAAAATAAAGATATAATACAAAGTTATGTTAATGTTATGCGTCAAGCAGTTCCGTGCCGTACCATATATCGTACCATACCGTTGCTAAATTTGATCATTGAACTCAATCTTTTTTTGTCTTGAATCTTTCTTTTAAAATCTGTTATGTGTATTGATATTGGTATGTAAATTTAGCGTTATTGTGTTTTGGATACAGGGTGAAGTGGTGCAACAATAATTACAGTATTTCATCATTTTTAAAACAAGTTTTGGAGGTTCTGCACAATTAGTTTGCATATGCGTTGCTTAGCTTACATGCAGCAGAAGGCTTTGAATTAGCTTTGTTGCAGCAGTTCATGGTCTCTGTAATATGCACTGGAGAACGCAGTTGGCCGACTGAATTTTACAAAAATCTGGAGTTGTACTGATCGGAATGAGCTCAAATTTGGAATATCATCTTATGGAAAGTATCCAAGAACAGATTCTAAATAAGTTTGATCCACGACTTCGGTATCTGGGGGCTCTTGTTTACCGGCATCATCCAGAATTCGTGAGTTCTTGGTATCGGAATGAGCTCAAATTTGGAACATAAGTTTTTGGGAAGTATCCAAGAACAGTTCCTAAAAAAGTCCGACCCTGGTACATCAAGGTCTGAGGCTCCTATGTACCAGCAACTTCTAGAATTCTAGAGTTCTAATGATCGGAATGAACTCAAATTTGAAATAAAAGTTATCGCAAGTGCACAAGAACAGTTCTATTCCTGGTGCTTCCAATTACCAGACTTTCTTTGATGAAAGCCTGTAACTATTTTTCCAATCCTCGCTTCAAACTTAGCGTATACATATATCATAATCTTTGACGAAATTTAAATCCAGTTCCCATCACCATACAATACAACAAATATGATGAAAAAGCTACATAAGCCGTTTTGTGGTTTCCCACGTTCTAGCATGGAATTAAGATGTGATTGATCGGAAAAATGAAAATATTTTTATGGACGCGTGGGCTTGAAAAAAATGTTCGAATGCGCACCGTATGATATGGGTGCCGTTCTATAGACATTGATGGGTACAACCAACCAACCAAGTAGAGCCATTTTCTTAGGTCCAATTTTATTAATGAACATTTTATGATAATGCCATTGCGTTAGCACATCGATTCGTTTACTCCCTGGCCCTATAACAGACATGCCCAGGTTACTAGGGGGTTCAAAGCAACCCTGGTCGTCTTTTAATAAGTCGTCCTTTAATAAATGTGTGTTATAAGGTCAGAGGGCTTAAGAATTATTGTGCCAACACCCACTATCATCAGATGCTCACTCTCATTGTGAATGGCCCTAACGGATGCTGCGCAAACCTCTTGACCTAGTCGTAGTGTCAGAATCCATTAATTCTAATGTCCGATAATTCGAATTAATTCATTATTTGTTCATTTTATTTATTATATTCATTTCCATGGCTATCTCGATACATTGATGTCCTTTAATTCGTCGGTCCCGTGCGACTTCGAATTAATGGAATTTGACCTGTAGAATGAAATATTGTACTCATTAACTTCTATCGAATGGCACTATTATAAAACGGTGCCCACTCAGGACATTCTTTCTTGACACCCGCTCGGTCTATTATTGTTGAAATACGATAAAGATAATAAGAATCGAAAATAAAACGCTAATTCAGATTTTTGTATTACTAGTTTTTAAAGTGTTTAAAAATACTTCGCATCCATCTTTATGTATACTGAAAATTTGGCGAATTCTAAAACTGGGTTCGTTGAACCCTAAAAAATATTTCAGTGGGGAACTCCCGATTTGAGTTCGTGGAACCATAAAAAAGAGTTCAAATAAGCCACCAGAATTTGATATAAATAAAGTAGGTAGACTTTCCAAAAATTTTACTACCGCTATAAGTAACTTAAAACCGGATTTTTTTTTGGAAATTTGAGCGTTTATTAAAGAAAATCTTGCACAAATCTGTGAAGCGTATTTCTGAAAGTGTATTCTGCATCGACCGAAACAAAAGGTAATCAGAAGGAACAAAGTCTGGACTATATGGCGTGTGNTTTGAGCGTTTATTAAAGAAAATCTTGCACAAATCTGTGAAGCGTATTTCTGAAAGTGTATTCTGCATCGACCGAAACAAAAGGTAATCAGAAGGAACAAAGTCTGGACTATATGGCGTGTGACCAATAAAATTCATACATTTGTCAATCGATGTCTGCGGCAAATCCTTCGGATAAGATGGCCTCGATCGATTACTAACATACAATTATGGCAGCAATGTGGTATGACTAGTATGGAGATAGAAATCAGGTTACGCAAACTTGGATGGATCAGCCACGTGCTGCTACGAGGTCCAACCGGACCCGAATCTAGAGCAAAAGAAGCTTTGGAGTACTGTCCTCGGGAAGGAACTCGTTCCAGAGGCAGGCTACGCCAAACTTGGCACCGTTCCATTAAGTCAGAGTTGGGTGTACGCAATGATGAATGGGGTGACATTATACCAACCGCTAGGAATCGAACGAGATGGCAAAATACTATTGACCAGCTGTGGCCCACAAGGGGCCATGGGCCTTAAAAGCAAAAAAGCATATGGCGTGTGGGGCGGGTTGAGCAACATTTGGCCGAGCATTGTTATGTTGGAAAATCTATGTCTCGGGTCTGATCTCCCATTCTGGCCGTTTTTCCTTCAATGCTCTCTTTAAACGAATCAGTTGTTGTCGGTACAGCTCTACAAAAATGGTTTCGACGAACATTATCTTGGCAGCGTGAATATTCTTCTTCGTTCTCAATTTAGCTGGTTGGCCGGGCTGCACATACGATTTGTTGCGCTTCGGGTTGTCGTATGAATGAATACATTTTTCGTCGCCGGTAACAATTCGATGCAAAAACGACTTCTTTTTATGACGCTCGAGCAGCATTTCAGACATGCAAAATCGTCTTTCGACGTCTCTCGGCTTGAACTCGCCCAATTTCCTTGCTTTTGGATGAATCCCAATGCTTTTAGGCACTTGTAAGTGGCTGCTTGATTCACGCCCAATGATTCCGCATGCTCTTATTGTGTTTGACACGAGTCTTGATTGAGTAACGCTTCCAATTTTTCATATTAAAACTTTTACGGCTGTCCAGGCCGCTCTTTGTCTTTGATGTCAAAATCGCCACTTTAAAAGCGTTGAAACAACTCGAAACACTGTGTTTCAAAAGCATGTTCACCATACAATTTCACGAGCAAACGATGACTTTGGGCAGCAGTTTTCTTTGCAAAAAAGTGACTCTGCAAAACTTCCGGCAAATGCTGTTCCTTTCGCCAATTTTCAAAATTTTCCATAATTCAAAAAAATATTACGCAAATCAAACACTGTTGACGGATTTTGAAAGCTTAAGAATAGAGCTTAAAAATGACATGTATGTCAATGATTTGCTACAGCGTATGACAGCGTTGACATCTAGTGTCCAATTCTGGTTTTAAGTTATAGACCCAATACTTTGGACCCTAAAGGATTCGGCCAATTTTGTGTGTTAATATAGGAATTTTATATTTGTGTTAACGTCAAACTTCACGATAAAAACAGAATAAGACCAAAACAGTGTCATTTGGTAAAATCTTTTATTGTATGGCGTAAAGCCAGGGTGTGCTCTAGTCGCTCAAAATCAATATTGGATCTTTTATTTGCAAGTTTTCATATCTTCTTGCATAGAATATCTCTGAATTTCGTATTTTAAGCAAATTACACATTTTAATGCTTTATAGCTTTTAAAAGTTTATTCCAATTCCAAAAAAAATAAAACCATTATCAAACACTTGTGAGTTTTAATATGCGAATTATTGGATTAAAACCGTTGATTAATTTCTGCAATTACCTAACGATTTATAACTGGACCTGAAAGTACAACTTGTTCCATACCATTTTTGTATCAATCCAAGAATAAATGTTCATAAAATAAAATGAATAATTTCGAAACAAGAAAACAAGAACCGAACAAACACTTGTATTTTACGACTTCAATTTCTCCAAAAACAAAACATTGTTTGCAATTTCTCTCGACTTTTCTAACAAAAATGGAAACGAAAAACTTGTTTCGTTTTTTTTTAAATTATTTTCTACACAAAATCCCATAAAACAAAACAAGATTTTATTTTGTGTTGGAGAGATTCTCGTTAAAACTCAATAAAAATTGTTATTTTATTATGTCAGATGAAGTGGGTGGGGTGGAAAAATAGAAACCTCATCATTTTCCAACAAAATGATTTTTTAGCTCCAATTTACTTTATGGCCAGCTTTTTTAAGGTTCATTGAACTATCTCTGTATACATGCCGAAACATGACACTCTCCTTTCACGCATCATGGACATTTTTTCTGCAATGTGTCGAATCAACATATTTTTTCTCGTTGTTTTCCACCCATTATTTACCCACATCAACATCACTTTTATTTTGCAGGTGAATTTCTTTGTTTATATTCTAAATTATTTTGTTTTCGGATCATGTTTTGATGTTGAGAGTGTGGCTAATGCAAAATGCTTGATTAATGTATATTTATGTTTTATGTTTTATGCTTGCAAGTGATAGGCGCTTTTGTACTTTCTCAAAATTGATTCGAGAATGTATAGCTAAAAATTACGTGCAGGTAACGCCAATGCTCGTTATCATGCTTTAACAATTTAATTTTAATAAAAAAAGCTTATCATTTCGTAAACATTATTTAATACCAAGCCCACGATCATTGAAGAAAGGCTATCATTAATGGATTTCACTTTTTTTAAATGCGAGGGAATGTACATTTTTGGTCTGATTACGATGTTCTGTAACATGAACGATAATTTATTTTGCTGTCAAAACATATGAGATTTTCTTTATATTAAAAAAAATTTAATTTATTTCCACAAAACATATTTTTGTTGCCATGACACATTGAGTTAACAAATCTTATAACGGATTAACTGAAAGTGGGCGGGTTTAGGGGGGAAGAATGTTACAAGAACGGTTTCAAAAGAAATTTGTAGGAAACCACAAAGTGCTTTTCTTCTTATATTTATTCTAAAATTTATTATGTGAACAGGATTTAATTCGGACAAATAATATCATGGGTGCAAATTTTGAAGTGCATCGGAAAAAAATTCACAGAGTATCCAAGAAAGTAATTGTAATTGGAAGCACCAGGAACAGATGATACTATCTCAAATTTAGCATCGAAATTATTTTTGGACACCAAAAGCTTTTGTTTCCAATTTGAGCGCATTCCGATTATTAGAACTTTAGTTCTGGAAGTTAATGGAACCAAGGAGCCTTCAGATCCCAATTTCCCAGGGATTACACTTTTTAAGAAAATGTTCTTGGATACAGCCCTCTGATCCCAATGTCCGAGGGTCAAACATTTCTAGGCGCTAATAACTGATACTTTCCTCAAGATAAATTTCGAAACATGAGCCCATTCAGATCATTAGAACTTAATTTGTCAGGAAAATTATTCGGCCCATTAACGAACTCGTCCTTACTTTTGTTGACAAAAGCCACCTCAGAAAAGAGCGAGCGAACTATCGAACTGACCGACACACAGACATTTATTTGGTTTTGTATTAGTTTTCAGACAATTTGGAGCTACTTTTCCCGATCAACCAAAAATTTTTAAATTTTACACCGTACATAAGCTTTTCGTTTTAGTCTATAGATAAGAAGAAAGAAAGAAAGAAAAGCTGAACTGAATTTCCAGCATTTGGTCCATTCTGTAGTCAGCTTTGAACTAGTCCTTTTGACACATCCACCTGGCTCAATTATCGACAATTAAACCTAAGGACAGCAGTTCAAACCACACATCTGACGCTGTGCTACAGCATCTATGGCACAGCGTCAGAGCACTTGTTTTTTATGCGTAAGCTCTTGTGTTCGAATCTCGGTCGAACCAAAAAATTTCAGTAAAAAAAAACTTTTTTATTTTATTTCAGTAAATTTTCCTTCCGTCCGAAATTTCCCAGTCTTGAGTCAGTCCTAAAAAAGTTTGACCCTGAGACATCGGGATCTAGGGGCTCTTAAGTACCAGAAACTTCGAAAATTCTTATGTTCCCGTGATCGGAATGAGCTCAAACTTGGAATATAAACGTTTGGTAAGTATCCAAGAACAGTTCCTAAAAAGTTTTATCTTTGGACTTACGGATTTCAAGGTTTCTATGTACTGTCCACTTCCAGAATTCGCGAGTTCTAGTGATCGGAATGAGCTCAAATTTGGAATATAAGGTTTTGGTAAGTATCCAAGAACAGTTCCTATGCTAAATTTCGGATAATATCATCTATTCCTGGTGCTCCCAATTACAAGACTTTCTTGATTAACTCTGTAAATACTTTTCCGATCCTCTTCATAATTTGCACATAACATCTTTGTCGAAGTCTAAATCTAGTTTCTATGACAAAGTATATAATAAATATGATGAGAAACTACATATTCCACTTTGTGGTTTCCTACGTTTTTTCTTCCATTTTGCAACTTGCCTTAACTCCCAGAAATAGTCCAACGTGGTTATTGGGCATTTTTCAATCGATTTCGAAGTGCAAACTTAAAAAGAGTCTCGAATCTCGGGGTTTTTACCCGATATCTTATCTGCTCGGATTACGTCAATATCACAACCCGTTGACTCGGGTTATCTGAGAACCTGAATATCGCATCGAAAAATCTTTGATTAGCTTTCAAATTAGGGTTCTTTATTTGAAAAAATAACCCAAGTTAAACTCATGCTCTCTTGCTCCCAATGCGAGGCATACAAACAAAATCTGAGGAACTCTTTTAGGATTCAAAGTATTTAGGTTTCTTCAAAGGATCGAAGTATTTATTTAAAGAACATTATACCTTTCATGGTATTTAACAAAAGGGTATTTTATGTAGAATAAGAATTCAATATTTATTTAAATTCTTTCTTTATGACGTAAGCGCAGCCTCCTGGAGGAGCTAGAGCTCCAAATACGTAAGAAATGATATGGTTTTTGACATTCAGGAGGGTTTAGAGCCCCAAATATGGGAGAAATAATCAAAATAAGCATTGCAGTCTCAGTCTAGGTAAAATTTAATTTTTGGCCCTAGGAAAACCAACCTATGGGATAGTCCCATATTCAACTTACGTACAAATTCACGATTGCATTGACCCTGGACACATGGACAATATTTCAATAGTTAAAGTGTTGTTGATTCGAGCCCAATTAGACACAGCATCTAGGTACACTCAAATTGACAGATTTGTAATTGTTGCTTTAATAATTGTTCGAATAAGAATTTATTTTACGCAATTGAGAAGAATATTGTCAGAATTTATGTAAAATACAATTTAGTTTTTCAATATATGTATACTCTACCTTTGGTTTGTCACAAAATAAAAATGGTTCACGAAAAAATGGAAGCGGTCGACAATAAAAATGGTACAAAAGAAATTAAAAGTCGTCAACAAAAAATAAAAATTGTTGACTATAGAGTAATTACCCGGCAAAAACCCCGAATTCTTTTGGCTCAAAATTTTGATAGTCATGATTCTCATTGTATTATTTTTCAAAGGGTCATACATATCACCACCTTTGTCCTAAGGAGGGTTTTGACGTGATTGTTGATTACTCTATAAATAGAGTACTCAGGATATAGACCGGACTGTACACTGAGAAAAATCCAATTTCTCACAGAGTTGTGTCAGAGAAGATTTTTTTTTGTGATAAAAAAAGTTGTTTCACCCTAACCTAAAGTTTGTTTGCCCCAACGGAAATTTTTCTACAAAACTTTTGACTCAAAGTTTCATTTGGAAAACGAAACTTTTTGAAGCAACAACATAAATTTCGTTGTCACAATAAAACATTTGCCAGCTATGGAGTTGGTTAAATGTGTTTCCTTGCCATAATAAAATGATTTGCCAAAAAAAATTCATAGTTGGCACAAAAGTTTCATTGTGATAAAACATGTTTCGTTGTACAACGAAAACTTTCGTAGCTACTTTTGATCAAAACTTTATGTTGTCACAACAGTTGTTTCCTTGCCCCAACTATGGGATAAATAATTTTTCTTCTGAGTCCAGTAGTTCTCTAATTTTGGGCACGCATATGCCATATTTGGACGCCCCAATTGTTCACTGTTTTCCTATATGAGTCAAAAACAATAACAAAATTAAATAAATTATTCCACTATGTACCTATATGCAATTAAATATAACATTACATTTAACAATTGCATTTCAATTAAATTTTAATTTTATTTCAATAAAACTCGAAATGAAATTGAACACGCTTAAATTTTAGTTTACAAATTCCAATTAAATTCATTGGACAAAAACTATATGAAATCATTGAAATCCATTGGAATCTAATTAAATCTATTTTTATCATAATTTATTAAAAATCCAATTAAATTAATTGAATTTTTTTGTTTTCAAATTATTATTGGGTGACTGTCCAATAATTTTCTATTGATTTTTCCAGAAATTTTGATGTTTTGGGACTCAGAGAAGAAATCCACATGAAAATTGGTTACCTATATTTTGCTATGTCTGGAAATAGATTTATCAAAATTCATTGGAAATTTTCAAAATAACGATTTTGGGAAAATCCAATAATGGTCATTGGATTTCCAATGAGCCGATTTAAGCGTGAGTAGTTGGGCTTTTCCTGTATTTGGTCAAACAATAATTACATTTATGGTTATACATATTCACCACCTTTCCCTACCACCCATTACAACCCCTTTTATAGATCTCGCCATATCAACGAATATAGGTCATAAATCTCATTGCAAATTGGCAGACGACACATCGTAAATAAAATATGACACCATCTATAATGAAAATAACGAGCTAAATGTCTCTATACTATCCGTCTTTGATGTGAAATGATGCTGGAGCACGATAGAGTAATAAAATAAAGCAAACTATGAAACCTCTCTATGAATACTTCATCACAGCATAGAAAATTGTAAATTTTTTATGTTTGAAAATTCATATTTCAACAAATCAGCATAAAATAATATCGTTTCGTTACAGAGCAAAGCTAGAAAAAGGGATAAAAAAAATCACTTTTATTATATTCAAACATTGCTATCAAAGTGGATTATTAGATTACTAGAAGACCCCTACAACTCTCCCCTATTCCCCTACTTATTAAAAGATTAAGTTTGAATATTTATAAAATGCGAGGTTTATTATGGTGGGGTTAATATAGTGTTGGGACCCCACATAATGCACCCATTTCAAAGAATTTTTTCAGTAAAATTAATATTATTGCAGACAATGCACCCTTTTTT
>JXPH01008574.1:0-10278 GCA_001014845.1 Mochlonyx cinctipes | reverse complement strand
ATTTTAAAGTTTTCTTTTTTCACCATGTAATATAATAAAGTTTTGAATTTTCTTTGACTTTTTTGGTGATTTATTAACAAATCACCAAAGAAGTCAAAGAAAATTCAAAACTTTATAATTAATATATACCCAAAAACGGTTCCTACGATTTCCAGCCTAGAAATTCCAGGACACAAAGACCCTGGTAAATCGTAACTCTTGGGAAAATTCGAGTGACATTGTTTCAATTCATTTAAAATTCTTCTAGGAACCAGTGGATTCAAAGATTTGAGATTGATGACAAAATACATCTGACCCATACTGGCTTTGACACCACACAGATATCAACTTCATTTGGCTTCAAAAAAGGCTTTATTTTTATTTGCCTACTTGATTGGTAGAGCGTCTGCCTATAAACCACAAGGGTGCAGGTTCAAATCCTACCCGTGACGATTGAATTAACTTGCGTTTTTTCATCGAGAAGATAGATTGCTAAATCAAGCTCTAATTTTAATGATTCTTCTGCCATGGTTCTGTTTGTGTGACTGGGAAGCATATAGGTTAAATCTCATCGTATTTTTTACGTGATTTTCGATACTGTGGAGTGATGCGTTTATGTTTCATATCCTGGTGGCCATGCGGAAGGAGTGTCAACATTCTTCTTTGGAGATTTTTGCTATCGAACACTTCTTCATGCCCTCCACAGACTCTCTGTGGTCAGACTGGAAACATGACAGCGTGTATATTTCTGTGCAGAAGCAGGGCACAATGAGCTAGATGGGACCTCATGTTTTAATATATGGCTAGCAGAGTATGAAACAACATAGCTCTCACTGTAACAAAAAAAATCTATAGAGGTTCAAGCCTGATATATGCTACTTGGTTACACGCCCAGAACTGTGAATTGGTTTGTTGAAAGATTGCAGTCCACCATAATCCAGATTTGGTTGGGCTGTTCTGTCTTCAAAAATTAAAATAAATTGATTTTCGTCCTAGTTATGGCTAGTCCCTAGGGCCTTTAGGAAGGGAACGGGGAAAAAGGTACATTGCTTTGTGTGCGCTATTTTTAATAATCATCAGGGTAAACAAGCTGATTTCCAACATGTTTCATTAGAGCCATGCTATCAAAATTATACTTGCTGCAAAAACTTAAGTATGTGATGGAAGGCGTTCATGTCGAAGAGGTTAGTCAGCAGCAAAAACTGCACTCAACTTAATGGGCTCAATGAACTGATACCTCAGCATAACCATTAAAGTTTTGGTGGTTAGGAATCCACTATAAGCTGAAGTTCTACTAATACCTAGAAAGTTCTCTGAAACATGTGGAGTCGCCTGGTCCCTCTAGGGCCAGGTACTGACCCCTTGAAACAAGTGCCCAAGAACAGTTTCTGTACTGAATTTAAGATAATATTATCCATTCTTGGTGCTTCTAATTAAGAGACGAGCCATCTTCCTTCTCGAAAACGATGAAAACGCAAGTTAGTTCAATCGTAACGAGTAGGATTTGAATCCGTACCCTTGTGGTGGATAGGCAAACGCTCTACGGATCAAGTCACCTAGGTAATCGATTTAGATTTTTATTATTAAATATCAAAGATTTGTATAAGGGCCCATAGTTGTAGAAATTGACTTGGACAATAATTCAGATTTTTTTTGATGCAAAGAACTAACGTTTGTGGCAGCCCATAGTTAGCTTCGACTGATTAAGCCCAACAACAATTGGATTCTGAACCCAATTATTGAAATTATTCTTACTACGACCGCTATCACTATCATTGTATGTACAAAATTGACTACCTACACAGTAAAAAACAAAGAGGCACATTTACCTGAACATCGGTTGTAATAAAGGATATACCGACATACAGGTAATAGTTCCTGCTTCTACGGTTGAAGCTTATATGAGACGTTTCTCCGGCGGAGATTTTAAATACCGTTTCAAACTTATTTTGGGTCACTAATTACGATGGTCAAACCTAAAACTTTCTGATTTTAGGGTTGAAGGGTGAAATCCAAGGTGAAAGCCACACTTTTTGGAGTCCATAGTTTTATTCTTCATTTCTAGCGCCGATAAAAATCGCCAATCTGCGATTTGACTATAATATAGGGTTTTCCAAAATGTTATGCGCCTATTGAAAAACCCTTTACATTTTATGAGCACACAGATAATGTTTTTTAGGGTAAAAACCTAAAATAAATAGTTAAAAGAACTAAAAACAATAGTTTGGATATGGGAACTAGGTAAATTAAATTGTTTTTGAAAAAGTGGTCAGTTGCGTTCCCTGACACTTCTAGGNAATGTTATGCGCCTATTGAAAAACCCTTTACATTTTATGAGCACACAGATAATGTTTTTTAGGGTAAAAACCTAAAATAAATAGTTAAAAGAACTAAAAACAATAGTTTGGATATGGGAACTAGGTAAATTAAATTGTTTTTGAAAAAGTGGTCAGTTGCGTTCCCTGACACTTCTAGGAAAGTTTGAAAATCAAACTAAAAATAATAGTTCGAAGCTCGAACTAAAATTAACAGTGGGTAGACTTTTGCCCGGATTTTGGTGAAAAGAACTGAGATTTTAGTTTCCACAATTATCTGTGCTACACAATACATAGATTAGCCCGTATATTTTAGGGGATCATAGATAAATTTTGCCATTTATCTACAAATTCTAGACAAACTGGAATTTTCTAGTTGATTTTCAATTCTAGCAGTGGGGATTTCCCAGCTTTTTATTCGGTGTGGCTCCATAAAACAAACATATAAGAAGAATATATAAAGTGATAAATGATGAAAACTTCCACAAATAAATTCTAATTTGAATGATACTTTTTCCATAAATTTCGGGTACATTTAAAAATCATTAATAATTTTACAATATAATAAAAAGAAGAAAAAAAAGCAAACAAAATGATGATTAATTATGATAAAATGAATATGTATGATACGAAAAATTTTATGATTCACCATTAAATTTGCTGAAAATTTTAACGCAGGAGGAGAGAAAGAAAATAAGAAGAAGACGTAGAAGTTTGGGAAATTATTCATAAAATTTTGCCCATAAAAATTATAAACAAACCCCCTCTTCTGTTTCTTCATCATGATCGTACATATGTTGAGCTTTAAAAAGTTCGATAAATTTATGTTTATATTTTTGTGCGAAAAATGGACAAAAACGATGATTTATCTTATTATTGTTGTATTTTTATTGCAAGTTGTCTAAACAAATATACCTTCAAATATGAAAAAAGATACACATTTTCCGCCCTGATTTTTACTTTACCAACCACCCAACAATAATGGTAAAAGTTTTGTTTTCCTACCAAAAATTCGAGTTAGACTGCAGTTTTTTATCACAAAATCCGTTTCAGAAATCTAGAAACCAAAGTTCAGAGGTCGGTTTGTAGATCAAGAAGAAAAATATCAAGTTACAATAAACTTGCTTTAATTTTCTATGGCCATTAAGGGTAAAATCCCCCAGAATCTCCCTTCTATTATTAGCAAAAGATACAAACGACATAGAAGACTGACTAGGATAGGATTCACTGGTGCAAAACCGAGAAAGTCTAGTTGAGTTCAGGCCTAGTTTATTTAAGTGGTCCTGGTCATTATTCCATTTAAAGTGTCCAGTGATTGCCAGTAGGACTAAAAATTAAGAAATACCTATCTACACGTTTTGATATTTCTAGAAAATCAAAGTTTTCTAAATTTTTTCCCATTCAACTCTATGCAAGATTGAAATTTTTGAGTCAATTTTGTAACGATTTAGGGCAAAACCACCTTTGGTATGAGTATGAGTAGGCACAGGTAACCCCCACTGCACCTATTTCCTCGGCCCTTACTTATTTGGAGCTCCAGGTACCCATGTTCCATGTAGCTCAAGTCTTGCAGCACGGAGACTACGTGCAGTTTGATAAGTGGTAAGAAAAGAACCGGAAAACGTTATCAACAAATTCCATCACTTCGATTGTGTGTGAAAACAATTTACAAGATGTGTATCAGTGAGATTTACCTTGGCCTGTACCTAACTCAAATTTGCCCAAAAGTGTAGATAAGTATTTCTAAATAGTGACGGCAGAGCAGATGCTCCTTGGCAGACCATTCTATTTCAGATGACAAACATCTACAAGAAACGACCAGAACCAAAGACTATCAATATTAAGATATCTGGGAACAGGGATTGGTCGTGTGGACAGTCACAGAGCATCTCAATCATTCTGTGAAGGATTACCAACATTTTAACACAAAAGAAAAAAGTTGAATTGACACAGAACTAGGTGCTGGACCAAGATCCAAACCCGACAGAGACTAAAACATAAACCTAAATTATTGCAGATTGTGTTGTTGAAATCCACAACAAAAGCTCCACGACATTATTCGTTCATTGCTCATTTTCGACAAGTGTACATTTTTATATTGATGAACCGCTTCAGGAGTTATTGGGAAAACTTCTGCCCAGAACGAGTTGGAGACCCACAGGATCGTAGCCCGATTGTGGTCAGAAAGTTCGATCAAGTCAGTTACGACACTCCCTAGCCAAAGCTGATTGCGCTGTAAATGAATAACGCTTTTAAAGCCGCTTGGGTGTTTGAACAAACGGCGATACAATTGTTATTGTAGGCTAGCTCAATGCAATGATTTAAATCTGCCGATCAATTTTCTAAATCTGTTGCCCATTTTCGTCCAGCAAAAAATAATACCAACAGTTCTACAGATATGTTATAGTGATCTTATAGTGTAAAAGATGTCAACTCAAGATTCGACATTTTTCTTTTTTTGCAGTTAAATCTTAAATCACGTTTTGTAAAAAGTTGGGAGCAATCGGGTGCAAAATGGTGGAGTTATTCTAAAATAGACGTTTTGAATTGAATTTAAATTTTACGTCTCCCTTCAGCATCTTCTTGGATCAAAAACAATCAATATTGAAATAAACATTTGTCGGAAATGAGACATTGAACAACCAATGTCACCGAGCGCTTATTGCGGATTTCAACAGCACAATGAGGAGGATCTAAAAGCTATTTATAGAGTTATCTAAAAAAGTCTAGTAGTTGGAAGAAGCAGGCACAGATGATATAATAACAAATTTGGCAAAGGATCTGTTCTTGGGCACTTATCTAAACCTTATATTCCAAATTTGCGCTCATTTTGAGCACTCTATAGACTTCGAGAATTCTGCAAGTTCCTGGTACATAGAAGCCCTATGATCCCGATGTCCGAGAGAAAAACATTTTTACGAACAGTTTTCGAGCACTAATTGAAAGCTTATATATCAAATTTGAGCTCACTTCGATCACTAAATTACGGGAGCTCTGGAAGTTCCTGGTTCATAGGAGCACTCAGATCTCGATGTCCCAGGGCCAAACTTTTTAATGAACTGTTTTTGGATACAATTATGTTCAAAATTTGAGCTCATTCCTATAATTAGAACTCAATTTCTGGGCCCATTAACATACTCGTCGGAATTTTGTAGTTTTATTTTGCTTTTCAGACCCTTTTAAGCAACATTCCCGAGGGACCAAAATTTATCAAACTTTACTGAATAGTCGAACATACTTGAGCTTTTCTTTTCTCTCCATAGATATTATGGGAGAAAGAAAGAAAATCTAAAACAGCGTATTAGTCCGAGAGTAATAAAATAAATAATAAAAACCTATAGAACCCTAGAGGGACCAGGCAAGTCCTCATGTTTGAGAGAACTTTCTAGGTATTAGTGGACCTACAGCTTATACTGGATTCCGAACCACTGCAACTTCAATGGTTATTACAATGAGTTACCAGTTCATTGAGTCCATCAAGCTGTGTGCAGTTTTTGCTGCGAGGAAACTGACTAACCTCTTCGACATGAACGCTATCCGAAAGCCTCCTATCTCATACTTAAGTTTTTGCAGCAACTATATTTTTGGTAGCATGACTCTAACGGCGCATGTCGGAAATCACCTTGTTTACCCTATTATTTATTAGTAATAGCGCATGCAAAGTGAACACGATGAAAAAACGTAAGTTAGTTCAATCGTCACGGGTCGGATTGGAACCCGCTCCTTTGTGGTTGATAGGCAGACGCTCTAGATATCAAGTCACCAGGGCAGTCAAATCCGAGAGTAGCTTGGCTTGATAATTAATCCCGTTGGTTTCAAACTATTTCGTCTATTACGGCCAGATGCATCATCAGCAATTACATTATTACGAGTGTAATTGTCATATAAAAATGAAAGTTCAGCTGCAATTTTTATATGGAGAATTCGTGTTACTGTAATTGGTGTTGGTGCATAACGTCAAAGCTTATCATTTAATTTATAATTCTAAAACAAACATGGCGACCGACCCATGCATTTTCCAGCTGTTTAACAACTATCAAGTTAAATCTTCCTCTAATTTGTACAACGTACAAGTTATCTTATATCCAAACAAGTTATAGCGTAAAAGCTTGAGAAAGTCATGTAGTTTCTGCACTAAAAGTGCACAAGTAAAAATCCTATATTTTCGGGACATCCTCTCTTTATTTATTTTATTATTTACGATATTATTTTATAATGTTTGAGTATTTTATGTTGTTTATGCACTAAATAACGCCTTTAAAATTCATAAAAGAAAATCTCTTTGAAAAGAAACTTTTTTTCCAAAATCATTTTTCATATTTTTATGTTCATTGTTGAAGAAATTGATCATTTTGAATGTGGTCGTAACATGTCATAAAATTTCATTATTTTCAACATAAATTATATAAAGTGTTGGAGATAAAATAAAATTTATGTCATCGTATTGATACAATATTTGGGAACATCTGACACCCAATAACAAATATTACCGAAATATACAAATTTTTAATTAAATTTTCCAATTTTCCCACAAATAGATCAAAATTAGAAACAATTTTTATGGTAAATAGTTCCGCAACCTTGTGCAAATAGATTAAAACACCAAAGAGGATATTCCTACTTAGACATGTTTCTGGTGATTCGTGGCACGTGGCCACCCATGAACTGTCATAAATTGAAAAACAAACTCAAAATGAGCATATAGTTTAAATATGTTTTTAATATTAAATAAATATTCCCAAACTAGGCACGTGACACGCAAGGGTCGCCTATGAGGTGTTGGGGGTGTGAACATTGTGCGTGCACACGTGACTTAGTAAAATATTAAAGGAAATTTCCTATCATGCTAATTTTGCACTTCTCTCCCTCTCAATAACAAAAAAATCAGGATTTTTTAATAACTTTTTTTCTTTCAAATTCAATATTGAAATGTAAATAAAGCAAAAATATTTGTTATTTCTTCATTTTTTTACTTTAACTTATATAAGTTAAAGTATTGCTTTTGGTCCAAAAATAAAAATCGCTCAAATCCACTTTAAAACACGTTTAAGACCCCTACGAGTCCTTTTAGACGTCTGCTAGGATCTATCTGTCACTCACTCTAAGAAAAAAGTACTGATTAATCAGTAGTCTTAATGTATTTTGAAGAAAAAGTGGAATTATGGATTTATGTATAAACAGCCCTTACTGATTTATACATAAACCGCATTTTATAGGATAATAAGTCAAAATTTGTGTCGACATATTGACATAGAGTCGACATCGAGTCGACATNNNNGAGTCGACATGATATCGACACCGAGTCGACACGAAGTCGATATCGAGTCGACATAGGGTCGACATCGAGTCGACATGGGTGTCGACACAAAATATAAACTACCTTTATAGATGAAAATCAATAAACTCACTTTACGGAAAAATCAATAATTCCGCTTTTTCTTAAGAATGCAGGTAAACTATTGATTAATCAGTACTTTCTCTTCATTTCTTCTATTTCTTTTAAACAATCCGTTCATTCTATTGATAACAATCAGTACTTTTTTCTTAGCGTGCTGTCCACAATATTTCTATGTATCAAGAAAACTCCTACACGGTTTGTCAGATCGAGCTGAAATTTTGCAAGAGGGATTCATTTGATAAGGACACGTGATCCATTAATATGAGGAGAGCCTAATCGGACAAAGACTCCCTTAAAAAAGTTCGTAATTATATTTAAATTTGAAACCCAAATTGCATAATCTTAGGCGAATTTACTTTAGTTTAGTTTTAGCATCTTTATATTTGATGATTGCATAATGTGTAGGCGTTTATTAAAACAATTAACTATTAGATCCCTCCTGCGAGCAATTTAATTTGAAAACAAAAACTTAGTTGAAAGAATAGAAAACTTTAACTTTTATAGGTTAAAGTATTGGTCCAGGAAACTATAGAAGTTAAAGTCATGAAGCCGGATCTGCTTGGTTCTTTTTCTATTGTGGAATAAAAAAATCGTCATCAAAAAGATTGAAAAAAAAAAATTGTGTAAACAATTCAGAATCGTGTTACAGAATGATTTTTTAGAAAAAAAAACATGGCATCATGAAAAAATTAAAAAATAAGCTTTTTAAAAGGTTTGCAAATCCTAACCATTGCATGCATAATTGTTTTTAATCTTTTCATTTTTTACATATTCTGCACGATGTTTTTTCTCTGTTGACATTTGATGTAATTTAAGGATTTTTAGGGGCCGCAGTAGAATTGATGACAAACGTTGGGACACACTAGTGTTATTTTATGGTGACTCTAATTCTTACCGTATACGAAATATTTATTTTCACTATATAATCTAGTCTACCTTAATGTTCTGTCATACTTAAAATAAATTGAACCCAAAACTGGATTTGGTTGTGCCAGGACCGAAAAAATTGTAACAGCAAATTCTTACATCATTTAAGTCAATTTATTGGTTAGATTAACACAAAAATGGGTTTGGTTATGCCAAAACGTAGTTTAGCTCTCCCTCGTTATGTTATAGATAGAAGGAAAGATTATACAACCAGGAAACCCATGCCAGCAACAAAGGAGAGTTATCCAATTTTTATACCAGAGTTATTATACCAGCAAGCAAAAGATAAATCGCTGTTTAAAATTGGCTGCCCTTGGAGCTTGATCATTAGAGCGTCTGCCTATCAACCAGAAGAGTCCGGGTTCAAATACGACCTGTGAAGATTGAATTAACTTGCGTTTTTTCATCGTTGTCGAGAAGTGTGCGCTATTATTAATGAAAAATAGGGTAAACAAGGTGATTTCCAAAATGTATCTTCAGAGTCATGCTATCAAAAATATACTTGCTGCAAAAACTTAAGTATGGGATAGAAGCTTCGAATGGCGTTCATATCAAAGTGGTTAGTCAGTTTCCGCGCTGCAAAAATTGAACACGACTTGATGGGCTCAATGAACTGGTAACTCATAGCATAACCATTAAAGTTGTGGTGTTTCGTAATCCATTATAAGCTGTAGATCCACTAATTTATCTGAAATATGAGGACTTGCCTGGTCCCAGTATTTTCATCGATCCATGGAAATGTTCTCACGATATTTTTTTTTCAATCTATTGGATAATTATAAATTTCCTGACACTATTCAAATAAATGCTATAACCAAACAATTCAGCAACAATAAAATTGATGCGTCCAATAAATTAGCCATCGCGGAAAATAAAAATATTTTATTGAAATGGAAATAATGTTCAACCAGAAAAATGTATTTTATTATATTTTATTTTTAAGGGCAATTGAGCAATTTTGCACTAAATATGTTAATTTATTCGAATTTGATGAAATAATTTAAATTTCTATTGACGTGGATTTTAATAAAATTGGCATTTTTCACAATATTTTTCAATGCATAAATATATCGAATGCGGTTCATGTTTAACCGGAGTGGCGGTGCTGGTCAGTTATTGCGGACCCATTTGATGATATGACGATCATTAACCAAATTTAACACTAAATTTAATTTTGAACATTATTTTTCTGTTTTCTGTTTGATTGCACAAATTATTTTTATTTTATTGCGGATTTGAGGTTTGCTATATTGTTATGATGCTTGTTTATTATAATCATCGACATTATAATTTAGCTGCAGGGTTATAGGCAGATGCAGTTAAAGGTCATCATAATAACAACAAGGATATGTTGAGGAGGGTACATGAAAAACATTGCAATTTATATCTATAATTGATGGGCAAGATTTCGAGGATTCTTATGTAGAAAAATTTGAGGACAATAATTTTGTTCCAGTGTCAATTTGGATGATGAATTCGGTTTCTGATTCGACATTATGTCTCGATCCATTTTCATTATGATTTTCTAATATTTTCATTTTATGCAACTTTCAAAGGTTAAGGATGTTAAATTCGGTTTGTCAACAAATGGTAATCCCGGGAAAAACTCTGGACATTTCCTTGCAATGTTTCACGGAAACGAAAAAAGTTCCGAATTTG
>JXPH01008570.1:2650-16505 GCA_001014845.1 Mochlonyx cinctipes | reverse complement strand
ATCACTCTAAATCCGACATTTATAAATACAACCTTTTGAAATTTCGGCCAAAATTGTGGATTGGTACTCGTTTTACTNCTCCCATACAAAAGTTCGTCATTTTATCGAGAAAATCACTCTAAATCCGACATTTATAAATACAACCTTTTGAAATTTCGGCCAAAATTGTGGATTGGTACTCGTTTTACTTCTGTCAATTTTAGCCCAATCGGACAAAGGCTTCTGTGGGCTCCCATAAAAAAGTTCTTCATTTTATCGATAAAAACAACTTAAATAACACATTTATTAATGAAATTTTGGCCAAGATTATTACATGGTACCCGTTTTATGCCTACCAATTTTTAGCTCACTCAAAGGCTTCTGTGGGCTCCCATACAAAGTTGACATTTTTATACCAAAAATGATGAATTTTTATAATAAAACGGAGTGACGTCATCAATAATCTAATCAGTACGTCCCCCCTAATGGTAGCCCTAATTAGCCGGAGCGACGTTAGGAGTGGAGGCATAGAAATAAAAACTATATAGAAGTTAAAGTCATGAAGCTGAATTGGTTCTTTCATACTTATCTTGTTTCTGTGTGTGTGTTGTGTGTATTCTTGTTTGTAGCCAACAATAGCTAGTTTGTGCTAAACTTATTTTACCTTGTTTGTATCAAACAAGACTTGTTTGACTTGTTTCTCCCAACCAAGGTCAAACAATATCTTTTTTATGCCAACCTAGTCAATCAACAAGTTTTCACTCAGTAGTTTATAGTGGTTTCCATACCACCACAACAGAGCTGTACAACAGAGCAATAACGAATAACGTTATTTGAATAATTTTTAATTTTATTCAGCTTGAATAACCATTTTTCTTATTCAAATAACAATTATTCGAATAATTTATTCGAATGATGTTGAAAATTAACGTGGTTTATATTTTGTGTCGACACCCATGTCGACTCGATGTCGACCCTATGTCGACTCGTTATCGACATCATATCGACTCGGTGTCGATATCATGTCGACTCAATGTCGACTCGATATCGAGTCGAGTCTTTATAAAGAAAGAAAAATGCTTAAATTATTCTAAAAATCGTGAAATTATTCGAATAAAACGTTATTCGAATAGCGGATCGCGGTTATTCAAATAATTTTATTCAAATGGAATAAATTTTAGATTTTATACGAATAATTTGGTTATTCAAATAATTTTTCAAATTATTCGTTATTCGTTATTCGAATAATTATTCATGCCAGTTCTGCACCACAACTATTAATGGTTAATGAGTTACCAGTTCGTTGAACCCTTTAAGTCATGTTAAAGTTTTGCTGCGAAGAAACTGACTAACCTTCACTGACTGAGTGAGGTCATAGCGTTGCCTGATGTGAATAATTTTTGTATTTATCATCCGATTTTTGGGGTCAAGAACTCATAACAAAGCTTAGAGAGCATTTAACAGATTCCAATTATTGGTTTTCCAAAATACAAGTCAAGAAGATTTCAACTAAGACTACTTGAGAATATCTACTAAAAATCGAAGCCAGAAAATTTTCTATGCAAAAGTACGTTACACTTGTAATTATTATATGCTGATTTGAACTAAATATAGCTTCTGTATCGATTAAAATGAAGCCTAAATAAAAAAGGAATTTATCGTTTAATTTTCCACAATCGATAAATCCCAAAAATAGTCACAAGCAAAGGGTCAGTTGCCAAATAGAAACAAGAAACGTTCCTTTTACTGTTGAAATACTAAGAGGAAAATTTTTTCTCAACATATAAGTCTCGATTCATAAAAAATATAACAAAGAAAAGGCGAGAGAAAAGGCTATAAAACAAACAGCACGTGGCTGTTTTTATTTCTCTCTTCTCGAAAGGAGCCTTAAAAATTGGAGGGGAAAAGTCTCTCTTCGACGATTCACATTTCACAGCTATGAAAGAAGTATAAAATCATGAGAACGTTTAGAACCAGGTCTCTCCAAAGACATTGTATATGTATCGAGGTATGTATGTTATGTACAAGCAGCATATATTATGGTGGTCAGTCTTGTATCATATAGTGTTATTATTATTCAAATATGAACTATATATTATAAGAAGTATATTTTAATTCGTATTTTCTCTTTAAGTGTTTCGTACGAAAAAGAAAATTTTAGAGAAAAAATCAATTTTTCTGCTTTTAGCTTTTCATTCTTTCTCTCATCATATCTATAGATAGAAACGAACAGCTCGTGTATTCTGTAAATGAAACGTGAAAAAAAGTATAACAGTATGTGTGTCAGTGTGCGTGTCTATGTGTGTGTGTGGCTGTGTGTATGTGTCTGTCTGTCTGTGTTTGTATGTTCGATAGATCACGCAATTCTCAACAGATTTGACTGAAATTTTGCGTGGGGTTTTTCTCAACAAAATTAAGGACGACTTAATTAATGGCCCAAATTGGAACACGGCGACTGGGGGCTCCCATACAAAGTCATCAGAATTTTCCAGAAATCTAACAAATGGTCTAATCAGATCGAGCTCAAATTTGAAACATAATATTGTTTTAAATATCGAAAAACAGTTCATAAAACAAATTGACCCTAGGTCGTCGATCTGAGAACTCTTATATATACCAGGAACTTCCGGAAGTCTTGAGTTCTAGTGACAGTAATGAGCTCAAATATGCAAGAATAGTTCATATGCTAAATTTGGAAAAATATCATCTGCTGCAGTTGCTTCCAATTACCAGACTTTTTTGAATAACTCTGATGTACATACTTTTCCGAACCATTAAATTTTGCCCATATGATCTTTTTCTAAGTCTCAATTGAGCTCCTATCATAAAATATATAATAAGTAAAAAAGAAAAGATGTATAATTCATTTTGTGGTTTTCAACGTTTTTCTTCTTGTGTTGAATTTCAACTCAATAGTGTAGAGCTTTGACATTATTTTACACCCAGAGAAATGCACTGAGAGAAAACTTGTTTATTGGCTAGGTTGGGAGAAACAAGTCAACCAAGATCTTGTTTGATACAAACAAGGTCAAATAAGTTTGTAAATTTAGAATTATGTAGGTTTTAGAAGCCAACGAAGCCTTTATCTGATTGGCATTAAAATTGGTAGGCATAAAATTAATAGTCTTGGCCAAATTTTCAAAAGATTTTATCAATAAATGTGTGATTTCGATAGTAAGTAAGTAAGTAAAATTTCGATAACATGACGAGTTTTTGTAGCTAAGCCCACAGAAGCCTTTGTTCAATTGGGCTAAAAAATAGTAGGCATAAAATGGGTACGGTAATGAATTTTGAAATGGGTTATTTGGTTTCATGCACATTTTTCTGTACATAGAATTAATGTAAATCTTATTTAAAATTCCCTTCTACAGCATTCTGTCTGTATAAGACTGTAGGCTGAAATTTGATGCGGAGGCTTTTTGGGTAGAAGTAAAGACGATTTCGTTAATAAACCAAATCGGACCAGTGGTGGGAGGCGCTATTAAAACCAAAGAGCCATTTTATTTTGAGTAATTATTTGGGCTTTTGGGCTGCGGACTTGGTTAGGGTCAAAACTGAATTTAGACAAAATTGGTAAATTTTACTCTACTAAGAGCCATTTTGAGTAGAATATTGCTAAAAACTTGTACCTCCTGGGTTTAAATAAAACCCGAAATTGGATCAAACTTTAGTTTTGGGCAAAAAAGTGTTGTAGAGAATTTGGTTGATCTTAAAATGCTCCCTACTGCAGTCTAAGTGTTTTGGTCTTTGGTGGCTTCTATCAAATTCTATTGAGGAAAAACATGAGCGATTGAATAAAGTAACATTTTAGCCTTTCATCATTATCGGTTTTATGAAAGAAAAGGTTGAAATATATTCGAAAAAATAAAAAACTGAACTCTTTCTGTCCTCACAAAAGTTGTTCCATTAGGTCCGAAAAAATTTTGGTCTGTAAGGCTGATTTAATAGATGGGCTAAATCGGACCACGAGATCGAGGGGCTCCCATAAAAAATCACTAAAATTTTCAAGAAATCTTGAGTTTTAATGGTCGGAGTGCACTCAAATTTGGAACACAATCTCGAGGTATGTGTCCAAGAACAGTTCCTAAAAAAGTTTGACCCTAAGACATCGAGATCTAACGGCTCCTGTGTGCCAGGAACTTCCAGAATTCTTCAGTTCTAGTGATCGGAATGAGCTCAAATTTTGAATATAAGCTTTTAGTAAGTACCTAAGAACAGAAATTTTTTGACCCTGGGACATCAGGATTTGTGGGCTCCAATATAGCAGGAACTTCCAGAAATCTTGAGTTCAAATGTTAGGAATGAGCTCAAATTTGGAACGTTACCTTGTGAAAAGCTACATAATCCTTTTTGTGGTTTCCTACAGTTTCTATACCGTGTTTTTCTAACGTGTCTGTGTTACCTTTAGAAACGTTATAAAAGCATAAATCTCCTTCTTTCACAGCCAAATGAAAATTTTCATGACAACTAAAATTTTGATATCAATTTCTCCTGGTGGAGTATATCTAACACCACTACATTCTTCCATTTATACGCTTTGGTTTGGAACTGAATTTAGGCTGCCTAAATAAAGCATCCGTTAATTAAGGGTTGAGAAAAGATTAAAATAGTAATTTGCTCTCCATCAGTAAATTGTATAATTAAGCTCCATAAACCTTCATTTTTAATATAAGTTCTATCGTTTGTAATAAAATGTTTTCTTTCTTTTTTCCGACCAAGCTTCACACTTTTCTTGTAGCTCTAAATATAGATGTATTAGGTTCAAGGACTTTTGAAACGTTCATGAAAATTAGGTCAATGTTTGAATATTTCTATTTTATTCATTCTTTAAAAAATAAAATAAAATATAATTTACTTTTACCACAAAAATGAAGGTAAATAATGTAAAACGAGTGGTAATGCTTCCTCTATTTACATAAAAAAATGCAAATCAGAGTATCCAAATTAAAACAAATTGCAGTTAAAAAGTAAAATTGCTTTGAAAAAGGGCGGAAGGCGTTACTGCTCAGATTTATGACGTGTTGTTGACGCATAAGTGGTTTGAAATATTTTATTAAGGGGGGAAAATGTTTACCAATTTTCGTAAGAATAATAAATACACGACGACGGACCTATTGCCCTACATATTCGAAACGTGCGAGAAATCAGATATCTTGAGTTGACAATTAGGGGTGCAAAATTAACTTTCTAGATTAAAAGTATTAATGTGTGTATTAATTTCTTTACCAAAGACGAGGTAAAAAGAGGAGGCTATTTTATTTAATATNAAGTAAGTATGAATAATATAATAATTCCACTAAAATCAAATTATTTAAATTCCCTGTATCAAAAGCGTAGTTTTTCAAAAGTCGGTAAAGATATAAAGTTATTCATTGAAATTTTTGTAATTATATGAAAAACATTAGTCGAGCTTTTTCAACATAACTTCTTTGACTAGAAGACAGCTGGTGCTAGAAACAATATATGTCACATAATTTGGGCTTTTTCAGTTTATGCATCAATCTATAAATATTTCCATGAATTCAGGTTAAACTCCAGAATGTACCTATACTAAATAAAATAACGCAACCAGAGTCAAATGACCTGAATTTTCATTAGCTAATTATTCATTAGATTTAGGCACAAATGGACAAAATTCGAAGAAATTTAAAAAAAAATGTTTAATTTTAGTAGTTTAATTTTTATAATTCTTTTTCACTTGGGGTTTATGTTTTCAACTTTTTCAATTCCCTATATTAGAAAGCCTCTAGTGCCTCAAAAAAAGCTGAAATTTGGTCAGTATGCCAGTAACTCTATTCTTTATGGACAAATACTAGTACTGGCCACTTTGACCACCCGATGTGGACAGAGAGCCTCTAAGGTACCTATAAAATGACATTTTTCTCTCTGAAATCTAGATAGTATTTCAGGAACCGTATTCCTTAGAGGATAAATAGTAATACGGGCCACTTTAACCCCCAGGTGGACACAGAGCCTCAAAAGTACCCCAAAATGGAATTTTACTTAGCACCTCAATCATATGAGCTAGGCTGAAATATGCACAGCAAGTCAGGAACCAAATTCCCTAGGGAACATGTACTAGTACTGGCCATTTTGAGGCACTTAATTGTAGTATTTATTGCACTTGTAATAGTTTGATTTTGTTGATTTGTTGTGTTCTCTATTTAGACTCAATATGTATTTTTGATTTAAGCCAAAGAAGTAGAAAATAATAAAATGTAAAATAAACTTTAAAAAATGACAACTTTTTATTTTTCAAAAATTTTGAATGTTGGGATGCGTATTGAAATAAACTACTTTTAATGTATTTTAAAGAAAAGGCAGAGTTTTGGTTTCATCTGTAAAAATTACTAATGTATACGCAACCCACATTTTACAGTACTTTTCAATCGACATTGCGTCGACATGGAGTCAACGTTATGTAGATACGGAGTCAATACGATGTCGAACTAGTATCGACATGGTGTCGGCATAAAACATAGGGAACATTTTATATATAAAAATAAATAAACTCAATTTACGAAAAATCAATAATCCCGCTTTTTCGTACACAGAAAAAATTATATAGGAAATTTCCTTTTACTTAACTATAAACTTTCTTGATTTATCAGAAAATAATTGAACTTCGGGAAATTAATTTTACATTCGAAAAGGAATTTTTTTCGTATTTAATTTTTCAATAAAATATTTTCAAATACGCATTATGTTTAAGGCGCAGTTATGTCTTTAGCATAAATACCAATTTAAACCATTTCCATTTGAATTTTAATGAAAGCAATAGGGAGGTTTATTTAAAACTAAAAAGTGGCGCTGTTGTCGCTACTTTTGATACTCTGTTAGATCTTAGAAATAGAAGCAATTGAATTTCTTTATTTATTCTTGCATATTTGAACAATAAATTTTTAGTAGAAAAATAGAAAAATATTTACATGGCAAAAAAATAAATTTCTGATAGATTTTTTTCTTNAGCAATAGGGAGGTTTATTTAAAACTAAAAAGTGGCGCTGTTGTCGCTACTTTTGATACTCTGTTAGATCTTAGAAATAGAAGCAATTGAATTTCTTTATTTATTCTTGCATATTTGAACAATAAATTTTTAGTAGAAAAATAGAAAAATATTTACATGGCAAAAAAATAAATTTCTGATAGATTTTTTTCTTGTTCAAAAATCGTCACAAATACATATTTTCACACATGAAAAAAGTGTACAATGAAAAAGAACATTGGAAATATTTTTCCATTTTTCAACTAAAAATTTATTGTTCAAATATGTAAGAATAAATTAACAAATTCAATTGCTTCTATTTTTAAGATCTGAAAGAGTGCAAAAAGTAGCGACAATTGCGCCACTTTTTAGTTTTAAATAAACTTCCCTATGAGACAAAATTGATTATATGTGTTTTGTTGTTATTGAAATTATTTTGTGTTTAGGAAAATTTCCTAAATGGCGGTAGAGTAAATTACTAATCGATAGTAATTATACACCAAACGTGGGACGGAAAATTACCCACTTAAAAAATGGCTGGTGCAGGTCTGCACTTTACACTTTTTTTTGTGTAAGAATACAGATATAAACAATTGATTAATCAGTACTTTTTTAATCTCTTCCACATCCTTTGACAGTCCACACATTTTATAGAAAAAATCAGTAGTTTTTTTCGTAGCGTGATCATTTCTAAGAAATTTTGATTAAGGAGCTCCATATCAGTTATCTGTTTAATCCATGATCTTTAGTTTTTGAGATAGAGCATTTTATGGCATTTTTACTCATAACTTCTCAGATTTGCATACAACAAATAAGGCACTTAGAAAATACAACCTTTCAACTTGGCTCCAAACAATATAAAACACCTCCCTGTCGTGAAATCGGTTTTAATGTTTTTAATAGACTGACGAAATGTTGGCTCGAAATGCTCTAAATCCAATAATAGATCTTTTTCAAACGACATTGTAGAATATCTCTGATGTAAGTACCTCTTTTAAACAGAACTATCCTTTTTAATCACATACTCATACCTATGTGCATATAAAGTATTCAATTTTTAATGCTTCATGCAGCATGCCATCTACAATCTCTATAATATAGTTCTTGGTTTCTTATACATACCCTACCCAGTTCCCTCACAATGATTTTCATGAATGACAACCTCGACTTTTGCTCCTAGATCCTGAAATCCAAAACTTGGCTATAGTGTCATTATATTCCAATATATAAACTTATAGATCGATAAAAACAATATTGAAGTATTTATGCTGAAAAAATGCATATTCATGCAAAAAATGTCGAACATTGCATCACATTACTTCAACTCAAATACAAACTCATATATTCTGGTAAGAAAAACGGACGAAGAAAAATTTATTCTCTGACCCTGCCCTCAATATTTCATCGTTTTCATTTCATATCGTTTTATTTTCTTCAATAAAATTTTATTTTTTAATAAATTTAATGCAAAATTTTAGAAATGAAATGAAAGGTTATCATCATTATCATCAAATGAAACATGTGCGGTTTAGGCACACCTATAATAATGGATGGATTGATTGGATATTTGCATTTTCTTCCATAATAAATTATAGGAAAAATCCTACTTAATGATGGACATTATGAAAGTATATATCCGCCCAATTCAAGTAATTAAATTGAGTGTATTTATGACATAGAAGGGTGAAGTTAAAATATAGAAATATTGTATATATTAATGGGGTTAGCTTTGCAATAAATTTCGAATAGAGTGCGAGTGTCTTTTGTCTTCTTCGCTTTGAAATTCAATTTAGATTTTCTTGGTTAAAGTACAAAAAACGTGTTTCAAGAATCAGGCAAAAATTTCCAGATTCAAGCAGCAGAGAAAATTTGATTCTGGAAATGGCTGCTTGGTTCCAGAAATGAAATCTAAAGAGTGGCCAGCCACAATGCTATATTCTAGCAATTGGTTTC
Organism: Mochlonyx cinctipes; assembly: GCA_001014845.1. Lineage (NCBI taxonomy): Eukaryota > Metazoa > Arthropoda > Insecta > Diptera > Chaoboridae > Mochlonyx > Mochlonyx cinctipes. Next base: position 7,588 of record JXPH01008570.1, on the reverse strand, counting down.
TTGAATCTAGCAACCATTGCTTGAATCAAGTAATTAATTTCTAGAATTTATTTAATTCGTCTGGAATCTAGCAATTGGTTCCTTGATTCTAGCAACCATTGCTTGAATCAAGTAATTAGTCTCTAGAATTTATTCAATTGAATAGGCCAGAAATATTGAGGTTAAACAAACTACTTTTGATGGGAATGGGCATTTAAATAGTAGTAAGCCAAAAATTTGGTTATGAAATTGTTTGGATATGGGAAATGGTCAAAATGGCCAAAAACGTGTCCTTCTGTTCAACTATGAAAAAACCTGGAATCTATGAAATCGTTTAAAATCTGTTTCAAGGGATCTGTAAACTTCAAAACTAGCAATAAACTAACAAATAGGATATTGTTAAAACTTCCTGAAGTCCTTGGAAAATATGAATTTTATTATATTATTCGATCAGTATTATTAGTCAACAAATATACGATTAAGTTTTGGCTTTTTGTTGCTTAATACGTCAAAACAACAAGTGAAACACATTAAATGAGTAGTAATTTTAACTACCATGTGATGGGTAATCTGGCGTCCATTTTTTGGTTGGTAGACCCTTTGAGAATGTGTTGGATTTTATGACACCTTCTGCAGTACACCCCTATTTTTCTGTTTGATAATAAGATATCTATCATTTCTTAAAAACTAGTCCGTTTTCTCCCTTTCTACCATTTTGAGACATTCTAGGACATCCCCAGGGGGTAAAACATCAATTTTTCTCGTTATTATTATTCTATTTGAATAGTTCTTTTTATTTTTTCTTGTTTTTAAATTATATTAATTTTTTGCTAAAGGAACCTAACTCTAACTTTATGGGACCCTCTAGATTACCCTTAAGGGCAAAACACCAATTTATTTCGTTATTATTCTATTTGAACCGTTCGGTTTTTTATTCTGTTTTCTAATCTATGTCCGGATTGTTAAATAAAAATTAGGATAAACTCTTAGGGACTCATGGACTGATGAAAATGAGTCAATGTTAACTTTTTAATACATTTTCATTTTTCATCGGTCACTGGGCTCCATATGAATTTTCAAACTCTCTCGGCTAATATATAACATCTTTCAAACAAAAGTGACAAATTTTCAACGGTTCCGGTTCTCCGGGAATCACCAGGTGGCAAAGACAAAAATATTATATCTACTTTAGAGCTCCCAAAACTCTCCGAAATCCCATTTTCATCGACACCGGGCACCCCAGATGTTCATCAAAAAAATTTAAACCAGTTTCCAAAATTAGTTAAAAGAAATGTGTTTTGCCCCCTAGGGGAATCCAAAAATGTCACAGAGGCGTAGTATGAGTTCCTCTCAGCCAGCATTGAAGAAAAAATCAGACTGGAAAAACAATGTTTCAAATAATGAGATAAGAAATACATTTTGTTTCTGAGGGTGTCATAGAAGACCTCAAAGAGGTAGTCGGGATTTCCCTTAGTCAAAAATTAACATAGGGGCAAGATCGCAATATTGAAGAAGTAGTCAGACACATGAGCGTAAAATGAAGTAGTAGTCCAATAATGATAATTCTTTTAAATTTTCCGTTTATTCAAATACCTAATTGTTCCACACATGAACCGAAAATCCGTTGCCTATAGGGCACTGTTGTGCCAAAATGTCAGGTGTGCACCTATATTATTGATGCACCCTGACTTTGGTCTTTGTACCATTTGGAAGCTCATAAGATTGTACATGAATACAAAAAATTGATTGGTTGGGCTAAATTATAGACTTGATTTTTTAAGTCTTGATTCTGCACCAGATTGGTTATTTTAATTTACTCAACACACCATTTAAATATAAGAACGCATGTTTCTTTCATGTATTATACTTATAGGCTAGGCGTTTGATATTCAAACAAAAATTATTACAGAATTGCAACCAGACCCCATATAAACATAAGTCACTGCACACACGTTCTCGACCTCCTTGCCATGCACACAAAAATAATAATTTAATATAGGTAGGCCACATAAAACATGCCATAACAGTTTTATCACCATCACCACATAATATGAATACCTAATATAGGTAAATTGAAAAAAATCTCGCCGACTCTTACACTATTATAATATAAACAGCACGAAACACCAAGCGTCTCCATTTGTAATTATTGTATCGATTTCTAAATAAAGTGTGTTACATTTCATTTGCATTTCAGTATATAAGTAATTTTGGTCATGTCATTTGAATAAAGCTCCAAAAAGCAACGTTTTATACCTCCTTATTTTCTTTCTTTTTTTGGTAGAGAAAGTAAAGTGTTACATTTTCTTTTGTACCAGATTTTAGATCATAACCTCAATTAAGGTTAAGTTTTTTTATATATGTACGTCATGATATTATGTTTATTTTTAATAAAATAGATCAGAGGAAATTTGTATAGAAAGTGTGTCTAAAATAAAAATAATAAAAATAGAGACTTACCTTAAACAGCTTAAAAGATGAAACAACATACGATGATCCATCTTCCAACTCCTCTAACGAATATTTCCGATCCCCATCCATTGAGAATATATATCTGGCACCACGTGGTAAATCCATACGCCCTGATATTTTGTCGAGTAACGATTCCATCGAGCAAATATCACGTCCAGGCTTGAATCGCAACTCGACACCAGGAAAAAATGGATCACCATTTCTATAGAATAACACGCGTCTAGCTTTCCATATTGATAAATTATTGTAACGAGATTGTGGATTGCTTCCTATTGTTCCGGGTACACCAGGATTTTGTGGTAATAAACCGAATGGTCCGGGCATTATTTCTTCTTGTACGTCACGTTGTGTTGAACCTCTTTTCAACACCGTACCAGCAGACGGTGGAATTTGTGGCTGAGAAGAGGATTCACTCATATCGTTATCCGTTATTGATGATGGACTACCCGCGCGTGGTGCTACCGAGGTTGGACTCGGTGCACCGCTGTTGGAAGAGCGACGTTTCGCTCCCCAACCTCCACCACCGCCACCTGCGACTGCAGTTGTTCCAGCACCGATTTTCGGTCGAACTACAGTATTGCTTGGTATTACTGGATTTGTATTTATTCTATTTGAATCGTCGTCGTCGTCACCACCCCCTAATGGTAATATTCTATTATTATTTATCGCATTAAAATCCGGTACATCCGGTTTTGCTTTCCAGCCCTTTTTCTTGTTCAAAACTACTCCTCCAGGTGGACGTTCAATAGGTGTCGTGACCGGAGGGTTATTACTAACGATTGCATTTGGTCCATTTAATACGACGGCTGCACCAGTGTCTGTTGGCAAAGCTACTGCAGCAGCAGCAGGTGTAGTAATTTGTTTAGTCTGTGCTGCTGGTGGAACGTTACCCTTTTTCGATGGTGGTAATGGTGAGGCCCTTGCCGAAGATGTTGAAACTACGGTTTTTGTTTTCGCGTCACTTTTCACTTCACCTTTTAAATCACTATTCACTTGTGTCGTGGTAACAGTTGTTGGTATTGTTGATGTTGGTAAATCACTAACTTGCGGTATGGATTTCGTCTCAGACGGAGCCGTTGTTGTTATGGCATTATTATTGTTATTGGGGGGCGTTTTGACTGTACGTACAGCGTCTGCGTTACTTTCATTGGTCATTATTCTGTATTTTTCTCTCGGCTTTTCTCTAGTTTCTCTTACTCCACTATAACTACCGAAATTTCGTCGATTATAATATTTATTAACATTATAGCTTCGATTTTGATAAGGTGCTGCCACCTCAGAATCAACATCTAAATCATCATCATCATAAAATTCACTACTTGAAGCAGTTTCTGAAGGTGAACTCTAAGTAGAGTGAAAATAATTTTTCTTTTTTTATTAGCAAAAACAAATATATTAAGTAATACACATATGAGAAAAATATATAAATAATTTTGATTGCATATTAGACACACAGGTACATAGAAATATATAAAAAATATGTGGAGAAAATCATAAATTAACATAAAATAAGTTTGCTTTGTAATTAGAAAATAGCTCAGTGCATTTTTATAAGTTGTAAGTAGAGCTTTAGAATTTGTTTACATCTGGAGGGTTTTAGATTGAGAATAAGAAAAAATCAGGTCCATTACAATACTCTAGACTTTAACTTTTTTGGTTTAACGCGTTATAGCATATTGGGTGTAGTTTACAATTATAATTTGATTATTGTTTTGTTTCCATCTACTGAGAATAAGCTTGTGAGAACATTTTTGAGCATAAAATAATTTCAGTGTGGCCAATTTACACAGAAAGATGCTGGAGGGAGACATACACACTTAAAAACGGGAACTTTATTCGAGTCGATTTTAACCCGACTAGCATTTGAGATCTGAAAACTTCCCGAAATTTAAAAATCCCGATATTTGGGACTTTTAAATCAAGATCCCGAGTATCGTGTTACGACTCGGGAGTTCTTATGCGAATATCCAGAATAAACTTGGGAACGAGTTCAAACCTCGGATGCGCTGTTTTTTTAATGCAAAATTCTAATTGTGGAAGCTAATCTAGACAATCCAAATCTTCGCATACTCAGCAGATAAAATATCGATTTTGTTATCCTGAGATTCGGGACTTATTTTTAGTGTGAGAGCTGCTCCCGACTAATACAGACGTAGAGTCACCTCCGGCTGGTACAAAAAAATGCTGCAAGGGAACGTAGAAATGAATAAAGCTCATAGATGGAGATTTAAGATTAAGCTAGACGTTGAGCCAGCTCTAGCTCATACAGGGAGATGTTGGAAAGGGACGAAGAGCCGCTTCATCGTAATGGATGAATTTCATCAGAATTTATTTAGAATTTTTCGGTTTAAACATTTCTATGAGTGCCCATAGTAGACTATGGCCGATTAAGCTCAAGGCTGATTTGGACCTTGATCCCACTAAGCACGTTGGGCTAATACTAGATGTTGCGACATGTTACGACAAGTTGTAATATAATGGAAAAAA
>JXPH01008569.1:9802-24033 GCA_001014845.1 Mochlonyx cinctipes | reverse complement strand
TAGTATGCTAACCACTCAACCACCCGGTCGTCAAAATTAGGGCTCTAGTCTCTCCCAATCCCAAACATCCTATAGGCCCTCAAAAGGATCTAAGTATTTATTTCAAAGCACATTGGAGACATAAGCCGGTTTTTAGAATCTCTCAACAGGTGACGATAGCTGGAAACTTATTATTACTGATTTTTCATTTACAGTTACGGAATATTTTACTACAATTTCCTGACTTATCCTTAAATTCAACTGAATTTTTCACTTAATTTGGACCAACACCATCAGAAATTAACTTACCCGTCGAGTTAAAGTGACAGAAAATTCCATTAAATTTACTGATCGATTCCGTAAATTTGACTGAATTAAAAATAGTAATTTTTACTGCTTTTTTCCATTCAAAATTGCAAAACATATTATAATCTATGCACAAGTATATGTCCTGAAGTAGTACTTTCAAAAATACAAAAAAAAAATATAATGGAAAAATTCCGTTAGATTTACAGGAAAAATCGGTCAAAATTAACAAATCATCCAGTAAATTTAACGTCATTTTAACTGGACTAGTCAGTTAATTTCTCTTAGTTTTGGCCCAAATTAACAGTGAGGAAGGAATTCGCTAAATACGAAACTTTCATAGTAGCATGTAACTTATCGTCATTGAATTAGCTAAAATTTGCATTGTTGCTATGCTAATCATCAACATTACCTACTAATAAATAGCAATAAATCTTCCCAAGCCACAAGATTAACTTAAGTGAAACTAATTAATATTTGCATAATCGACGAAAAGCATTAAAAAATAATAGTAATAAAATAATGATAAGCCAACTTTCCGTTATAATATTTACAATATTCTTTCACACATCAGAAAACAGACCTCATTAGAATGTGGACATAAAATATATGTTTTAATGTATTGGTATAGGTTCCCATATCCACATGTTGATAACAACTGAACCGAACGATTGCGAATAATCCCCATCATCATATATAATATCTTCAAACTGAACTGTAATCGCGCGCTAATCGCAATGAACAAAATAAATTATTTATTTGCCGTTATAAATTCGCTATGAAATATGTGTCAACATTGTGTCTCTTCTTCATTTTGATTTGGTTTTCAATAACCTGAAATGATTGATTAAATATAGAAACGCTTATAATTTTATTACCAGTTGTCACGTGTTTCAGTAGTAATATGATGCGGACGGAGCGGTGTTTTGGACATTCTTGACCTTCATTATATTTAATAACTAATCAAAGCTTTATTTTGAATAATAAAACGTAGGAAACCATAAAGTGGATTACACCTATAGTTTTCCTGTTTTATTCATTCTACATTTTATAAAAGGAACTTGACAGAGATCATATGTGCAAAGAAAATAATATGTGAAGAAAAATAATTACAGACTTATCCAAGAAAGTCTGGTAATTGGAAGCACCAGGAACGGATGATATTACCCTAAATTTTGCATAGGAACTGCTTTTGCGTACTTATCAAAAGCTTATATTCCAAATTTGAGCTCATTCCGATCATTAGAACTCAAGAATTCTGGAAGCTCATGGTATATAGGAGCTCTCTGATCCCGATGTCCCAGGGTCAAACTATATANCGATCATTAGAACTCAAGAATTCTGGAAGCTCATGGTATATAGGAGCTCTCTGATCCCGATGTCCCAGGGTCAAACTATATAGGGAACTGTTCTTGGATACTTTCCAAAAGCTTATAGTCCAAATTTGTGCTCATTCCAATCATTATAGAACTCGAGAATTCTGGAAGTTCCTAGTACACAGAAGCCCTCAGATCTCAATGCCCCAGGGCAAAACTTTTTTAGGAACTGTTCTGGAACCACAAGATTATGTTCCAAATTTGAGCTCATTCTGATCATTAGAACTCAAGGTTTCTGGAAAATTCTGGTGAGTTTGTTTGATCAGTCACTTTTGACCGGCTAAAAATTAATTTTGTCCGGCCAAAAATTAAAGTTTGACCGGCCAAAAATTACTTTTGAGCAGTCATAAACTGTCTGTAATGCTCAGACCACGATGGTAGGCATAGTCTGGACAATACTAGGTAGATTATGCGATAGAACCTAGGATTAGTTTCTCGGAAGGGCAAAATTTAATTTTCTTCCGGACAAATTTGTTTTTGGCCGGTCACAATTTTGAGAGCCTGCGGCCCGGTTTGGCCCACTCGTTCTTACTTTTGTTGAGAAAATCTGCACAAATCGATTGAGTTGTCGAGGACGCAGACACACCGACAGATGGTGTTGGGACATGGCAGAAGGCCGTTTGGCCGAATCGATAGGACCGAATCGTTGTTTTTAGTTTAGACATTTGGCCGAATCATAAAAAAATAGTTGGAACTTTTGACCAAAGTAGAAAAAAATTAAATTTATAAATTATTTTTAATTACAAAACCCCACATAATGCACCCTTTTTCAAATAATTTTTTCAGTGTATGTACAGTAAAATTGATATTATGCACACAATTCACCCTCTTAAATTAATTACGAGTTTTAGTTAAAGAAAGTTATTTTTGCCGATAATTGAAAAACCGCACATAATGCACCCTTTTTTCTGAGAATTTTTTAAATGATTAGCATGGCTGTTAAAAGGTGCATCGATTGTTGCAGCACAATTTATAGTTCACCCAAATTGGTTAACTTGAAGCTCTTAATTCAGCCCACTGAATTTGAGAGCTTCAAATCAAACCAAAGTTGGTGAACTACAAATTGTGCTGCAACAATCGATGCACCTTTTAACAGTCATAGTGAATAGAATACAGTAAAATTATAATTATTACACACAATGCACCCTTTTTTTACTAAATTGAATGTGAATTTTAGTAAAGAAAATTATTTTTGTCGATAGTTATAAAATCCCGCATAATGCACCCCTTTTTTCAAAAACCTTTTTGTATGCAATTTTGTTTCCTATTTCGTCCAAATGTCGCAAGATAATATTTTTTTCCTATTTCGGCCAAATGTCCCAAATAATTTGTTCATGATTCGGCCAAATGTCTAAATAACATTTTTCTGTTCGGCTAAAAGGAATTCGGCCAAATGGCATTCAGCCAAGTGTAACAAAATCCCGATAGACAGACACACACAGACATTTTTTTCCGTTTTTTTGGCGTTTCAGACCATTTGGAGCGATTTTTCCCGAGGAAACAAAATTTTTCAAATTCTACCGAACAAATAAGCTTTTCTTTTCTATCTTTAGATATGATGAAAGAAAGAAAGAAAAGCTAAAGTATAATGATTTTGTTATGTGTTATCACGGGTGAATGAAAATTTAAATAAAAATTTTTGTAATCTCTGCAAAAACAGTAAACAAATTTCAAAACTTTGTTGAAAACAAAGCGAGCATTTGAAAAATTTCATTAAAATGAAAACCTTTCACCACTTTAATGTCTTCCACGAAAAAAAACTAAAATAAAATGATTCATGCAGCAAAATGCTTTACATTTTTTTTTGTTAATTTCACTTTTAACCAAAAAAAAAAATCCGCCTGAATACAAAGTATTTTTTAAGTATAGTAATTTTCTAATTGCCTGGCGGAACGCGGCTGAATCGAAAAGTGCAAGTGCTATGCGTATGCCTGCATGAACCGATTATCATGTGAATTGTGTGGAACATAAATATAAATTGATTAACATGTCGCCGCACATTTTACATGATTATTATTAGTAGGTATAGTATAGCAAGAGTATGATGAAATAGAAATTTCAGACGGATGCCATGCTATTGCCATTCACTATGCTGCCGGCAGTGCATGAAATATTTTTGAACCACAACTCAATTCCAAAATATGTACAATTTTCCACTATGTGACCCTATTTTTTCGTCTTTTTTTTTGTATGCAAATAAGGTGAGTATTTTTTTTTGTGTGTCATCCGAGTACGGATTTGGCGATTCGGATTTGGGGCAATTACAAATTAGAAACTGAAATTCCGGTCGTATTTTTATGGGAGAATGATTTTTCGCAAATCACTATATTTAAATCTATAACAACGATTAGGATGAAAAGTTGTGCTGATGTATCTCGGTTCAAATCATGACTAAAACATTTGTATGTTTGGCAAGACTCGGGTTTGAAGCTGTCTTTAGTACTGTAAGTTTGAACACACTGGATATATATGAAAAACAAAAAGTAGTAAAACAGAATCTGGGTGAGGCTAATGCATAAGCTTCGTCCAAATACTAAATGTGACGGAGAATCAAATTAAAAATACTATCTTATATATTGTTATTATATATAGTTATTTTTTGCGAGAATTAGAAAACCCCACATTATGCACTCTTTTTTCAAAGAACTTTTTGTACGCAATTTTTTCTATTTCACCCAATATCGCAAGATAATATTTTTTTCCTATTTCGGCCAAATGTCCCAAATATTTTTTTTATAATTGAAATGTTCAAATAACTTTTTTTTCTTCCAAATTTGAGGTCACTTTTACGACTTGAGATATTTAAACGTATGACAATTGTTAATGAGATAGCCCTGTACAGGCCTGTCCTTTCGTGTTGGCGTTAGTTGACACAGGTTAAATTTTAAAACCAAAATATATGCTGAAACCTAGAGAACCTCTGGGTTCCCTCTGTTGTCCTTTTGGGAGTTGAATATTAAAAGAGGGGTAAGAGGGGACTAATCTTAAAGATCAAGACAAGAACTTGAGTAGTAGACATACCCAGGTTTGTTTTGATACCCTCACTGAAAATAAAAAACATTTCAGTTTTGAAATGTTAGTCCATTTAATTTCCATTCAACATGAAAAAGACTTAAATTGATGTGTAAATTAAACATTTAAAAAACATTTAAAAAACACTTAGAAAACATTTAACCTTAAATGTTTTTTGAATTGTAAACCCGTTTAAAATCCATTTTTCTATTTGAAAAGAAATTAAATGGGTTATCATTTGAAAAACATTTTGATTTGAAATGTTTTTTTTCTCAGGGCTATCTAAAAATTCGGTTAAGAAACACCAGAAACATTGAACTTCAATGTCAAAAAAGCTATGTTTTAGTCTTGGTATGATAAAGGTTATACAATTATTTTAAGTTGAACTTGCAGACAGAACTTTACACCTACTACTATCTACTGTTATATAACCTATGATTGTGGTGGTATATGTGTGTATGTGAGGTTAGTCAGTTTTTTTGAAATAAAAACTGAACATGACTTGACAATGAGCTGGTAACTCATTAGCATAACCATTAAAAAGTTGTGGTGGTTCGGAATCCACTATAAGCTGTAGGTCTGATTGGGCAACTAAGGCAAATGGGACCTAAATGCACCGGCCATATGTAGGGGCTACATTTGTCACACAACTTCTACTAAAATAGCCAAAAATGACTCCAAAGTTATCAAAAAATCAGCTAGACCTCAAGTTCGATATACCTACTTCAAATACTGAAACGAGATGAAATGCTGATATTAAGTGAAATTCTAGCTGTACTCCTGGAAATACTCCAGGTACCCCAAGAATTCCAGAGAATAGTCTCTTCAAATATCAAGTTTACCTAAATCAGATAAACCTATGCAGGCATAAGTTTTACGACCAAATCTGCATAGCTTTGTGATGCAGGTGCCTGTGCAGAAATCTGTGCAACGTGCCAATAGGGTAATTAAAACCAGTCGGGATAAAATATTTCGATAAAACGGCAACACTAAAAAGCTAGACTTTGCAGACATCTTTTATCGTTTATCTCCTAAGCGTTATCCTAATTTGCAAAAATTATCCCATCACTTTAATCATTGTATTATTCTCAAATATTTTTGGCGCCTTATTTGAGAATAAAAAAAAACAAACCATTTATCACCGCAGTTGTGAAATTAAGTAATACAACTAATTTTTTACTATTTCATTTCGTAAACTAGCAACAATAGTCATAATCCAAAAAAGAGTAGTCGGGATAAAATATTTAGATCACTTGACAATCGCAAAAAGTTGTATTTTATGAAAATATTATGTCATGTGTTTGCTAGAAGTTATCCAAATTCATTAAATACTATCCCATCCAATTAAATTTTATGTTAAACCTCGAAAACTGTCACCAATTTATCCCTTAACCTAACCTAATGTTCGTATAAGAGTACGCTTCAATGCCGAATACCACCTAATCACATAAACCGCGCTTATGTAATTAATGAATTCATTTCTATCTGACATGGAATATCAAGCATAGGAAAATCCATTTTATGCAAACACTTTATTACTTTATCATATTCTGTTTGAAATTCCAAGAGGTTAAGGTCATTGTTATTTATAAAAATTTGCAAAATTGAAACGCAAGCAAAACCTCAATTCGAAAATATTAAATTCTCCAAACAACAAACAAGACGAGACAACAATGTTCTTTTTTTCCTCAACAGTTTTCAGTTTTTACCAACAACTCGTTTAATAATTCGGTGAAGGTGATAAAAATGAGNACAAAATCAACATACAATCTCTAAAAAGAGAAAATTGAAAAATGGGTCAACAGATGACCCTGACCTTAAAAAAGAGATCCATTTTATATAAACATGTATCTCGGTCTTTTACATGATGATGACGATGACGATGATGAAGATGAAGAGAAAACATGTTGTTCCACACAGCTTCTTCATCTCTACAACATCAACTTCATTCAAGAAAAAGTAATTAAAATGTATATTATGATAAACAGGATACATGACTTGCTCAATAGGGTTGGTCGAAAAAAGGTTTTTGTCAAATTTCTTGTTCTACACATGAATAGAAAATTTGGCCGATGAATGTCCTAGGGTGGGACTCGAGCCCCAAAATTAGCGAAATTGACCAAATTCTTGACTTTTGGACACTAATGCAACAAAAAATCTGCAAAGTGATTAAAACTAATTTTAAAAAGTCTGAATTATGGTATACAGGCCTACTTCAATAAGCGAAATGCCCGATAAGCGAATTGCCCAATAAGCGAAATGCCCGATATGTGCATTGATAAAGTCCCGATAAACGAATTTTCATACAAAAAAATTACTCCACTAAGTAAACATTAAAAATTTCTTTAGTGTTGCGTTTATTGGAGTATGCCTATAATATGGATAATCAGGGCCGTGCAAAGTTGCTTTGGTCAAATTTGAAAAAAAAAAAACAAATTTTGAAGGGTGTTTTTCAGTAAAACTGATCTATTTTGAAGCGATTATTTGTAATAAAACATCTAATTTGTAGTATCATTAATTTAACATAAATAGACCATTTTTTAGGTTTTTTTTAGATTTTTGTTAAACAATTTTGGGGGCCCTTTTGCTCAATTTCCGGGTGTTAGCACCCGACGCACACCCCCTTTGCACGGCCCTGTGGATAATGGAATGATGGAATATGGATACATGAATATGGAATAATAAAAAAAAAGTTACACAGATAGATTTTTATTTTGCAAATTTAGATCACGCATTTAAAATAAAGTTCGCTGCTGTGATCTAGTTTTACTAGTTCTTTTATCTAAAATAATGAGATCGGTGAATTGATGTATTTCATAAAGTTTTATTTATCTAATAAAAATAGATGAATAATTCGTTTTTTGGTTCAATTTCACTATTTTTAAGAACCGATCTCATTGAAAAAGTGCTCACGGCTTTACGCGTATTTTGAAAAATTAATTTATTATTTCGATCGCTTCTTTTCCTTATTCGTATGTATCTGTTTGTCTGTGTGTTTGGATATCTCACGTAACTCTCAACCAATTTGGCTAAAATTTGGTGTGCATGCTTTTCTCAAAAACGGTAGGACGAGTCTGTTAATAGGCCAAATCGGACCAGGGGGTCTGGGGGCCCTCATATAAACTCACCATAATTTTTCAGAAATCTTTATTAAAAACGGAATGAGTTTAAATTTGGAGCATAATCTTGTGGAAAGTATCGAAGAACAGTTCCTAAAAAAATTGGCCTTGAGACATTGCGATCTGAGGGCTCCTGTGTACCAAGAACTTCCAGAATTTTAATGATCAGAATGTGCTCAAATTTAGAGTATGGTATAACCTTTTTGTAATTGCGCAAAAACAGTTCCTATGCTAAATATGGGATAATATTATTCGTTTCTGGTACTTCCAATTACCAGACTTTCTTGGATAACAATCTTCAAAATTTGCACATATCATCTTTGTCCAAATCTAATACCAGTTCTTATCAAAAAATATATAATGATTAGAAAAGAAAAGTTACATAATCCACTTCGTCGTTTCCTACGTTTTTTTAAAATAATTTTGAGCACTTTAGTGATTTTTGGCATTAGTGTACAAAAAATTATTTTTAGCCAATTTCGTTAACTTTGGGGTCCGGGCACCATGCTAGGATATTCATCGACTTGACACAAATGAGTTTCAGTGAGTTATTTTTAGACCTACACATTTAGAACAAAAAATTCGACAAAAACCTTTTTTCGACCACCCCTATTGCTCAAATAAAAAAGTCACTAAATTGAATTATGCAAATTTAATTGATGCCAATTTATATTTTTCAATTGGCCATTCGAATTTGGCTTTTGCATCCATAATATTTTATAAGATGCTAAATTTTGTTCTTTTTTTGCAAGGTCAGGATAGAGGTTGTTAGACTTAACTTCTCTATATCATGACTTCATCTTGAAAGTGGAATTCATAAAAATGTATGGGATAAATATTTCAAGTAAAGAACAAGCTTAACTCTCAAACACATACATTGAATCCAATGGACTCACCTTGAGATAAATTTGCAAGTTTTTTGTTTCCTAGAGCAACAATCGTTAAAAACGTAAGAAACCACAAAGTGGATTATGTAACTTTTATTTCATATTTATTGTAAATTTTGTGGTAGGAACTGGATTTAGACTTCGAGAAAGATGTTATATATGCAAATTTTAAAGAGGATCGGAAAAGTATTTACAGGGTTATACAGAAAGTCTGGTAATTGGAAGCACTAGGAATGGATAATATTATTCCAAATTTAGCACAGGAACTGTTCTTGGACACTTGCCATAATGCTTATATTCTAAATTTGAGCTCATTCCGATCACTAAAACTCGAGAATTCTAAAATTCCTGGTACCTGGAGGGCTCCTCAGATCCCATTTTTTATAAGAACTGTTCTTGGAAACTTGCGACAACATTATGATCGAGGTTTGAGCCACTTCCGATCACAGATCCCAATGTCCCAAGGTTAAACTTTTTTGGAGCTGTTCTTGGGTACCACAAAATTATGTTCTAAATTTGAGCTCATTCCGATATTTCTGGAAAATTCTGGTGAGTTTGTATGGGGGTCCTTCGATCCCGTGGTCTTCGAACTCATCCTTACTATTGACAAAAAAAAGCAGCCATACCAAATTTCATCGAAATCAGAGATATTTTTGAATAGTATCATCCGGATATATAAATACCCGATGAAAAAGTCTATCCCGAAACAGATGTCTGCGAGACTATCCTGAAATCATCATGGTGGCGGTGCTCTCGCTAACAGGATCGATAGGAAACAATTTTAAGAATATATGGCAGTTTTATAATCAGGGGTTAAAGAGGAGCGGCGAAGTTACCAAATAGACCCACAAAATATGAAAAATGTGGATGAAAATCGCAAAATCGTCGAAATTGATTGTTGATATTTTTCGATGTTTTCAATTTAATCGGGTGAAATACAAATTTCTTAAAAACTATGAATTTGGCCAAGGAAATATAGGGCCTCCAAATTGTACAAAAAATGGTCAATTTGCAGGCCATAGGGCCTTGGCCTAGTCATAATTATAGTTTTTCATGAAATTTGTCATTTTGAAGTTGTTGTTACGTCGCATGCATGTATATGCTTTGTCGAAAAATGAAAAATGAACAATTTGTAGGCCCTAGGGCCCTGAGCTAGATGGACAAAACTGTGAATTTTCCATAACTTACTTTTGATTGTGCCATCAACGGGGCCTTGCCGTGGGCCTGGTCCTCTGGACAATGTCTAAAGATCGCCAAAAAACCATAGTATTCTGTTGTCATGTGTTTTAGGCTTAAGCTATAGCTAATAACAATAACCCGATAAAATTGAACACATCGACAAGGATCAACAATCATTTTTGAGGATTTTGCACTTTTTCCATACTTTGTGGGTTTATTTTCTAAATTCCTCACTCCTCCTTAACTTTTTATTATAAAACTGCCATACTCACTCACCTCTCGCTAAAAATTCTTAAAATTGTTTCTTTTCGATTCTGTTTACGTGAGCACCGCCTTGAAAAAAGGATGATCTCAGGATAGTCCCACAATGAGCCTGTTTAGGACATATCAGGATATCCTTTTTTATCGGGGACACAACTTTATATTTACTGAGATATTGCGAAAACAAAATCAGTTACTAACTTAATATGCTCTGGTGAATACGGCTCTAAGTGTTTTTGCAGCGACGAGCAAATAATTTTAGTGGGTATTTTTTCAGTTTATCCGGGATAAAAAAGATTTATCGGAATTATCTTACATTCCGATAAATCTTTTTATTAAATATTTTATCCCGGATATACTTAAAAAACACTCACTAAATTTTTTGAATATTATCCTCGGGATATATGACACTGGGGCCGAAATCGAGAATTTTGGAAATTCAAAAGGTTACCCCCTGAAAAAGCTGCCTATTGGTCTCAGAAATATACTTGATTTTTTTCAGATTTTTATTTTGATCGCTAATGTTCGCGCTTTTAGCTCAAAGTTTGAAATTTCTCCATGCAAGAACGGCCCAGCCTATAATATGACACATTTGTTAATTGGGATAATGTCAGCAAACAATATTAAGATTTTGGTATTTTTGAATAATCTCGTTATTCTGGAGAAAGGTTTTATCCTAAAATTCAATAATTTGTCCTAGAATCATAAGGACTGTCAAACTAGTCTCAAATAGTAGCTTGAAGTTATAATAGTTGATTGGAAAAGCAAGTGGGATGAAAATAGGTTTTACTAGTTGGGATAAAATGTTTTAAGCAATACATATGGAACATTATTTCGATTCTGAAAAAGATTTTTTCTTATTATTTAACATTTTATCCTGAATTAAATAAAACTATTTTAATGTTCGGGATAAAATGTTTATGAAGTAAATTATCGGGATAAAGCATTGAATGTTTGAAAATGGTATCAATTAAATTTATTTTTTCTAGAATTTCCAGTACTATATGTTGCGATTAAAAGATTCAGATTTTTAAAAATTATTTTGCACTCTCGATCAAATTTGAAATCAGAGTTCATCCTAAATTTATTTTTCTTATCTCAAAAGTTACAGATGCCGTTTTAAAGACCTGGTTTTGTCCTTTTCAGCCATCTCTAGTAACACAGAATACTTGAGAAACGATAATTTTTAGTTCATTAAACTATCAGAATAGTTCTTGAACACGAACTCGTTTTAATGGAAAAAAGCTAGAATAAATAGTTGAAAAAACTTAAAAAAAATAGTTCGACTATGTGAACTGAAATAAATCGTTGATGTAAAAGTGGTCAGCTGCGCGCCCTGATCCTTCTGGCAAAGTTTGAAAATTGAACTTAGTTCGAAGCTCTAAACTAAAATTAATAGTGGGTAGACTTATGCCTGGATTTCGGTAAAAAAAACTAAAATTTTATTTTCCAGAATTATCTGTGAACCAGGCTTCTTGGTGGGACTAGAATTCGGCAGCCCCGTTTTGCGGTTTACATAATTTAATATTTTATTCCATCTTTCAAAAATACTCGGGATAAAAATTTCAGAATGGAAAATTATCAGGATAAAACCATATTTTGCTTAAATTCTTATAATCATAAAGTAAGTAAACTTATATTAATATTTAAAAACTAGCACAATACCAACTAGCAATTCCGTAAGAATGGCGATAAAGTAAAGAAAAAAAATCAAGTTCATTAAAATAAATATGTGAAGATTCAATAAATGTAAGATGAATAACTGTAGATTTTTATAATCCTTCCTTTAAAATTGAGGTAAAAAAAATTAAAGCATATTTTGTAATCACCTTTTAATTACACTCTATTTATATTCACTAAATTATCTATTCACACTAAAACAAATATTATCCATTCAGAATATTAATTACTTTTCTCAATTCACTTCTGCTTCACTTAAATGTACCATCATCACTCACAATAACAACGACTAAACACCAAACTCTGTTAACCTTCCAGCTCGAGCGATCGCACTAAACTGAGTAGAATTGTACAATTTTAATAAATTTTATATTTTCAAATAAAAAATAGAATGAACTTTTTCGCTTGTGGCTGTATGCGTGTTAAAACGTTAACATTGAACTTAGAGACTTGCGCGCGTTCATTTTGTAAACTTTTTATTTTTATTTATTTAATGCAAAAGTGATAAGGATTTTTTTTAGAGTAAGGAGAAATGGATAAAGAGTCTGTCTCCACAAAGGGAGAACTATTTTGGTTTTGGACAAAAATAAATTATTAAATTTTAATCGCAAAATATTAAATTTAAACTGGAATGAGAATTTATTTTTAAAATTTGAAGTGAAAATTGTAACGGGCTTTCCTTGAACGAAGGGCCGGACGAGTAATCGATCACAATTTATTATGATTATCACTTCCAGGTCTCCCGTGCAGCGTCAGCTCCCGTTTTTATAGCCGGCTTGCTCTGAAAGTTAGAGACTGTGGGGAGCTCGCGTTGGAAACAAAATGTGACCTGGTTTGTCCACTATCAACGGTGGCCACAAACCAGGGGATAATTAAACGTACGAAAAAACTCACCAATGAATGCCTTCAAGCTTGGTTTGGGTCTCGAACTCCAAAATGGCACCGGTTACTTTTGGATGTGGCCAAGACTTCGGTCGTTGCTGGCGTGTGAACCTGTGAACCGGTTTTTGTGCTTTTCCACATACCTTTCTTTACTCTTATTGATTTCTTCTTTTATTTTCTTTCCTTCCTTTCTTTTTTTCTGGCCAACCCTTTTCCGATCAATTACGTATTCTCGACTTGGTGGTTAGGTGAGGAAAACAAGCTATCAGCTCAACACTGTCACGTCAAACCTCTTTCGCTTTCCGTTTTTGGAACACCTCACTTGCGTTTAGTCAGTGCCCTCTATTAGCTTGTATTGGTAAGTTGATGGTAGTTGATGGAGCGGAAATTAGGGTTACCAGATAAAAAAGTTATCACGAAAAAGATGTCTTGATATGTCCTAAACAGGATCATTGCGGGAATATCCTGAGATCATCCTCGCGCAAACAGGATCGATAGGAAACAATTTCAAGAATTTTCAGCGACAGGTGATTGAATATGCCAGTTTTATAATCACGGCTTGAAGAGGAACGAGGACCTTACTAAATAGACCCACAACATATGAAAAAAGTGGAAAGTAAAAAATCGCAAAATCGTTGAAATTTNAAATCGCAAAATCGTTGAAATTGATTGTTGATCCTTTTCGATGTTGATTATCACTCACCTCTCGCTGAATTTTTTAAAAGTTGTTTCCTAGCGATCCTATTTGCATGAGCACCGCCTTGAAAATAGGATGATCTCAGGATAGCCCTGCATTGATCCTGTTTAGGACATGTCAGGACATCCTTTTTGGGATAAACTTTTTTATCGGGTAGACCCATAGTCCATAGTCAGTCACATCCTACCCCCATAATACCAGAAGGTTTTATTATTTATTAGGTTTGCCCAGAATGACCGACCTTGACCGATATTTCAACATACCCTCTCGAATTTTGAGCCGAATCGGTGCTAGCAGAGGGTCCGCAGAACAGTTTTTTTTAAATACATATATGTTTATCCTTACATTTTATTATTTTCTTCTTTTTCGTCTTAAAATGAAAGATTATTTAAATAAATTGTATTTATTAAGAATTTTATTTGTTCATTTTATCTTTGTGAGGCTTTCTGTTCACTTGAGGTGCCTCAAAGTGGCCTAATTTAGTATTTTTTCTCTATAGTTACTGGGATACTGTCAAAATTTTAGCCTCCTAGCTCATATAGTTGAGGCGCTAAGTGAAATTCCAATTTAGGGTACCTTTGAAGCCTTGCGTCCACCTGCGGAAGAGGGAGGGGTCAAAGTGGCCAGTACTAGTATTTTTCCCATAGAGAAGACAGTTACTCGCATACTTTCCAAATTTAAGCCTCCTAGCCGAGGGGCTGTTCACTTAGGTCTAGCTGAAGCAGTAGGAAATATATACCGAGTGTTCCCGCGTGTTCCCGAGTGTTTTTGAGTGTTCCCGGGTGTTCCCGAGTGTTCTTGAGTGTTCTCGGGTGTTCCCAAGACCGAGTTTTCTTAAGTATTATTGAGTGTT
>JXPH01008549.1:0-10191 GCA_001014845.1 Mochlonyx cinctipes | reverse complement strand
GGGCCCTTTAAAACCCCTGGTCTAACTTCACTCATTTTTATCCGATTTCTAAAAAGTAAAGTTTCATTGGTTTTTTACCATGTCATGTTAAATAAACTATAAAAATAGATTTTGCTGCAATGGTGCATTCCTAAGCTCCTAAAACGGACCCAGCGGAGCCGATGAACCAATATTTGACATTTTGACCACTTTTTACAGGACATTTTTTCCGATGATGCCATATTTAGATTCAGCATCCCAACAAACTCTTGGATACCAATTTTTCTAGTCCTAATTTACCTAGTTGAAGATTTTCCAATCTTCCGAGTTTTCATACACAATATTCTGAGAGCATAACGGTCTTTTTGAAATATCTAATGAACCACATCCGATATATAAGTCAATAAGTGCTCAAAATATTTGTAAACACAAACTCTTAAAGCGTTTCAAGACGATTACACCCACAGTTACCGTTAATTTTGATGAATAGTACGTAATCACAAGACTGGCGCTGCATAACGGTCAATTCTGAAAATCTGGAAAAAATCAAGGATTTTTGGAGGGCTATGTTTTTGAATTTCTTATTTTCGTAACTTCGCTTCACTCTACTGCGTACCACATTACGCGGAACAATGTATGTACCCTCCCTGTAGTACCACGAGCGGGCCCGTGGACCGGTTCAAGGTATGGTTCCATGAACGGTTCCAAATTGTATGGGAACTTTTTAGATGACATTGTTCGGAAAAATTTCAAACAAGGTTTTAAATATGAAAGAAACGTTGGAAAATTATTTTTATGGCTGAAGTTAACATTTATTCGTGATTTGAAGATAATTTTTGAAAATGGTATTATCTTTTCCCAAATTTTTCCTAAGATNCCCTCCCTGTAGTACCACGAGCGGGCCCGTGGACCGGTTCAAGGTATGGTTCCATGAACGGTTCCAAATTGTATGGGAACTTTTTAGATGACATTGTTCGGAAAAATTTCAAACAAGGTTTTAAATATGAAAGAAACGTTGGAAAATTATTTTTATGGCTGAAGTTAACATTTATTCGTGATTTGAAGATAATTTTTGAAAATGGTATTATCTTTTCCCAAATTTTTCCTAAGATTTTGACCATGAGAACGACAGAGTAAATTTTCCAATCATTTATTCGTGATTTGAAGGTAAATTTTGAAAAATGTATTATTTTTTCCCAAATTTTTCCGAAGATTTTGACCATGAGAACGGCATGGTAAATTTTCCAATCATGTATTCGTGATTTGAAGGTAATTTTTAAAAAAATTATTATTTTTTCCCAAATTTTTCCGAAGATTTTGACCATGAGAACGACAGAGTAAATTTTCCATTCATTTATTCGTGATTTGAAGATAATTTTTGAAAAATGTATTATTTTTTCCCAAATTTTTCCGAAGATTTTGACCATGAGAACGACATTGTAAATTTTCCAATAATTTATTCGTGATTTGAAGGTAAATTTTGAAAAATGTATTATTTTTTCGCAAAATTTTCCGAAGATTTTGACCATGAGAACGACAGGGTAAATTTTCTAATCATTTATTCGTGATTTGTAGATAATTTTTGAAAAATGTATTATTTCTGCCCAAATTTTTCTGAAGATTTTGTCGATGGGAACTTAGTTTTTAAATTAATTGTTCATTTCTTTTATATTTAAAATCTGGTTTGAAATTTTTCTGAACTATGTCAACGAAAAAGTTTTCATACACGATTTGGACCCGTTCATGAACTAGTTCATGGAACCATACCATGAACCGATCCACTACTGGTACTACTTGTTTAAACAAATTTTAAATTGTAGTAAAGACCACGCAATGAGGTCCGCAGTGTGCAATCTTATGCATTGTCCACTCTTTTTTCCAGGGTATATTAAGACCATTTGCAAGACCTTCTATATCTACTGCCAAAAGTTTCCTATATCGATGCCTCCTACCACTCTCACGTATATCAACCTGATTTTCTTTATTTTGCAGTTGTGCAAAATCAAAAAAATGAAAATTTAAACCTCGGACAATACATTACTTTTAAAGCTAAATCAAAATTGATAATACCCATTTTCGACCCACAATATTTGTTACACCTGAATTTTGCCAAACTCTGACAAAACCCTTCACCTCGTAGAATTTTTTTTTTCGGAACACATGCTGAAATCCATTATTATATTTTATGCAAGAATTCAAAATTTCCATATATTATTATTATCAACGACAATTTTAATTTCAGTTGTAGTTTTACATTTTATTTTTATGTATAAATTTCTGACCTGACAGGTCAAGCCTCCTTCATGAAAAGCACGGGCTTAGGTCAGGCGCTAATTGAATCAATTAATTCAGACCGATTCCATCTTTGTCATGTTCAATTAATTTTTATTTCAATTTTATGATTGCTTCAAATTATTATCGTATTGTATAGTTTAATTAAGTATATTAATTTTTTTTTCGAAAAAATGTGAATACAATACGAGAATTGGAAGGAACAAAAAATAAAACGGAAATCAGAGTAGAAAATTATGCTTCTCTGAAAATAAAGACATTATTTTCAACAATTTGGGGATATGCTACTTTTGTGGCACCTACAAGGAGATAATTTTTCATTAGGGCTTTTTACGCGATGACCAAATTAAATTGAAATTTGCTTTTATCATATTAATATATTAGACCCAGAGGGCAGCTCATATACTAGGTGGATCCAAGAAAGCTTTTTTGGCCAATTTCGTTTTTTTTTTTTAAATATAATAACATTCCTTTTAAGTTGATACAGCGTGTCCAACGTTTTTCTAACTTTTTTATCCCGTCGGAAAAATATTCCTTCGGAAGGATACCCCCGTTCGGTCGAAAGCCATTCGGTCGGTAGTCGTTTGGTCGAAAGCCGTCGGTCGAAAAAGTGGTTCGGTCGAAACCCGTTCTGATAGAAATTATACAAACTTGTTAAGAATGATTAGAAAAAAGGGAAATTTCTTGGGGAATTATTAAAATCTGACCAACCATGGTCGACCGGGCTTCGACTGACTGGCTTTCGACCGAGTGGACGTATACCCTTTGGAAGCTCTTTAAAATAGGCTTCAGTTTCAGCTATGACTTCCTCATTTGAGTGAAATCACTCACCGGTGAGCCATCTATTCGGGTTATGGAAACAGATAAAAGTCACTGGGGGTCAGGTCTGGCGAATATGGTGACTGAGGAACCAGTTCAAATCCGGTTTCATGCAATTTTGCTTGCGCAACTAACGATGAATGAGCAGGCGCATTGTCGTGATGATACATGATTTTTTTTCTTCAAATGCGGCCGTGTTTCGTAGAACCATAACCATCTATTATGAGCTGCTAAAACCTGGCAGCCAAAACCATTAATTCTGATGCAACAAATGATCTATTGAAATTAAGCTTTGCGTGAAATTGACCGGAATATCAAAAAAGGCAAGACAAAGTGATTATGCTTCATGATAATGCACCATCACCCTCAGCAAAATGGGTCAAGGAAACGATTGAGGCGTTTAGTTGGCTTACTCACCAGACTTGGCTCCATCCGATTATTACTTATTTGCATCGATGGACACGCACTTGCTGAACAGCGCTTCACATCTTACGAAAATGTACGAAAATGTACGAAAATGCCTCGATGATTGTTTTGCCTCAAAAGAGCAATAGTTTGGCATAGTATCCACAAATTGTCAGAGAGATGGGGAAAATGGATATCATTTTCATACAATAAACGTGTATTTTCTATATAATTTTTTTTCTTAATTGAATTGCCACTACGATACTTAGGGGGTGTCACTACTGTATCTTGTCCCCTACAATACCTAATTCGATCAAAATAGGCTTACTTTTCAACATTTAAGATTGAAAGTTAAGTTTTTGTTTGAGAAAATTTCCCATTTCTTATAAATTGGTTTTGTCACGTCAGAATTTCGAGATACAGTAAAGATCCGATATAAGGAACGATATAACAAAGAACGCCACAAAAGTATGGGTTTTCGCTCCCATATTTGGAACTTTTTCCCCCCAATACTGGTAAGCATTAAGTTTGTTGAAGGCTATTTTTTTGTTTAAACATAAGAATTAGCATTAACAGGCTTGGTGCTTATCACCCTTAAAGAACCATTGTTCCAAAAGTGGTACGAATTTTAAATATTTAACTGGAAAAGGAATAAGTAAATAATAAATATATTAAAGTATATCTTACAATGTAATACTTATTTGACGACGAGTGGTTGGAATGGTAGCTTCTCATCTCCAGGTTTGGGGTTCGATTCCCGGCGACTACTAGCCTTTTTTTAACTTTTACTCTCTCGCTATTAGGCTGAAATTTTCAGACCCTTATAGCCAGATAAGCACACTGATGGANGGTTGGAATGGTAGCTTCTCATCTCCAGGTTTGGGGTTCGATTCCCGGCGACTACTAGCCTTTTTTTAACTTTTACTCTCTCGCTATTAGGCTGAAATTTTCAGACCCTTATAGCCAGATAAGCACACTGATGGATATTAAGTTTTCAGACCAGACTAAAATCTATAAAAACTTTTTTTTTACCACTTCTAGTGTACATATATGCATTTTATTGCGACATCTTCTCATCTTTTCCACAATACAAAAGATTCAACCTTAAATTTAGAGACAATGCTAGTAAATTATGTTGTTAATACAAAAAACATCATTATTTTAATTTGAATAGATAGCCAAGCAGTCCAGCAAAGTAAGTACACATATAGTAAAGTGAATAGCGCGCGAATGAGTAATACCGAAGACCTTCATGTCCGCATACAATAACAAATAATACTGAATATATCTAGTGACTTCAGAGCGACGACGCTACAAACTATCTATCATCATGACGCGACGACGTCATCAATTTGGGACTGGCACGGCACAGCGGCGTATTTGTGTTAGAGAATTTGTATTCAAATTAGAGAATATAAACTTAGCGTACAACGTACATACACACAGGCAACCTACATATAGCATAGCGATAGCATAAAATAACAACATAAAAGCATTAAAAACGAGTTAGTTTGCTTTTTACTTTTATGATAGATTTCAGTGTTTTGAATACGTTCTACGGTCACAGTCGAAGACGTTTTAAGTTTTGGACGAAGCGAAAGTACATTAAAATTATTATTAATTTGTTATCAAATCGACAATTACACGCAAATAGTATCTGAATTGGATAAAAAAATTGCTTACGAAAATACATTTTTAGTGATTTTTTTTTCTTAAGGAATCATTGTAGAATTAAGGTGTGTGCATTTTTTCAAAAGATTTTTTTTTTGCTTCATTTAATTTTTGGAATTTTGATTGGTTTGTGGAATATATTGGAAATGTAGACTATTTTAGTGGTTTTTAGCTGATAATTTAGCTTCCGTAGAAGTGTGTTATTTTTTTCTACATGTATATTTTATTTACATTTTGAGTTTCAAAAAGAAACTAAACTTTTCACGTGATATTACTTACTTAACTTATGCTGTGTTATTTTCTTTTTTCTTTCTTTTGACTACAATTCAAGTTATGTTCAGATGTTTATCGAAACAAAAGTAACTCAAAATATAGGCGTATATTGTGTGGTTATGTAACACCGTTTAACTTGAATTGAACCCTTTATCTGACTTAGTGCCAGATAATGATGACTAGACGAAGACGATATTAAAATTACTATATACCTATGTTGCATTTAGATAAATTATTTCTGTTTTTTACATGCCTTCATATTCGGGTGTTCCTTATTTTACCGATTGGGAAAATCTAATAGGAAAGGACCAACCGTCAAAAGTTTAGTAAAAAATTCTTCTAAATGTTTATAAGCTCGGTATGTTGAGATTCATAGAGAAGTGTGTCAACTTTGGTAGAAGAGGCCCCTTCTTTTTGGAGCATTTTAAAAATTCTTCAATTATTATGTTAGAACTACAAAAATATGCTTTTTATTGTTCATGCATATGTACATGCACATTAGGGTGGCCCTGGATTTAGTGACCTCATCCGATATTAAGTCACACCCCTTAAAAGTTTCGTCTTGCAATTCTATACTACCTTTGTATTAAGAAGCAATATTTCTGTCGTTCTGTCGTTCCGTCTGTTTCAAATCTTTAAGGTCCTATTTGGGGGCTTTCTCGATGTCCTAGAGATCTGAAATTTTGAGGACGGCTTAGTTTTGGGTGGCAATTTAGTTTTAAACAATAAAATATGCAAGCATTTACGCCACCTAGCGGATGGGTTGGGANTCTGTCGTTCCGTCTGTTTCAAATCTTTAAGGTCCTATTTGGGGGCTTTCTCGATGTCCTAGAGATCTGAAATTTTGAGGACGGCTTAGTTTTGGGTGGCAATTTAGTTTTAAACAATAAAATATGCAAGCATTTACGCCACCTAGCGGATGGGTTGGGAAAACAACCCTAACTTCTGTAAATGACTTCCTAGAATTATCGTGTCTTCGGCAAAGTTGCTTGTACGGCTAAGTGTATTCAGCTAGTATCAATATAAATTTTACTGAAAACGTAGTTTTTTACATATATTATTTTAAACTTTAATCACCTAAAATATTTGAAATACATTAAAAAATATTTCATTTTTTTGTCTTTGTGTATTCTGTTTACTGTTCTATTGTTACGGCCCCAAAAAGGTGAAAAAATCAAATATTTTTCAGTTATATGCTGGCTTTACTTGTTGTATACATCAATTTTGATGAAAAATTAGGTGAGAGTACCTAAATATTGTATAAACAATTTCTGAAATTTTTAGCTCAATTGGTCATTTGGTTCTATAGATACAGGGCTGAGTACATGCAAATTCCTTGAAAATTCAAGGGCCCTTAACGATATCTTCTGTTTTAACTTTTTAAGTCATCCGCTAAGCTGAAAATTGGCAAAAAAGTTTTTTCTAGTGCACTTATTAATTTGAAAATCTTGAACCCCAATTGGTACAAAAGTAACTGAATTTATGAGTTTTTAACGAGGTTTTTAAGCTATAACTCCATGGTTTAAGGTCTGATTGAGCTCAAAAATGGCATTGATGCCTAATTTGTTGTTTAATTGAACNACAAAAGTAACTGAATTTATGAGTTTTTAACGAGGTTTTTAAGCTATAACTCCATGGTTTAAGGTCTGATTGAGCTCAAAAATGGCATTGATGCCTAATTTGTTGTTTAATTGAACCTCTGAAATTTTGAGCTCAATCGGTTGAAAGCTTGTATAGGCTTTAGTATGAAGGTATACTCATAAAAATGTAATAAAATTGTATTTTAACCATAACTTACGTTCTTGTGCATGAAAATTGCTCAAAATTTGCAAATATGGATGATAAGTTTGTATGGGAAACCTCAGACTCCCTGGACCGATTTGATTTTACTTTTATCAAGGAAAGCCCCCGTAACAATACCGTGAATTCTCAATGTGCATGTGCATGTGTTGTAATGCACAGAAAATATAAAATACTGAAATTTTTAGATATGTAATGTATCTAAAAAAATTGGTAAGCTCTTTATTCTAATTATTAGTTAAAATTACTAAAAATAATTGTTAATAAATCTGAAAAAACAGTAATATTATGTTAACTGAAGTTAATACAGGTCAAACTCCATTAATTCGAAATCGCACGGGACCGACGAATTAAAGGACATCAATGTATCGAGATAGCCATGGAAATGAATATAAAGAATAAAATGATCAAATAATGAATTAATTCGAATTATCGGACATTCGAATTAATGGATTCTGACCCGTAGTTTGCAACACGATTTTTCTTCAAAACGCGAAATTACAACTTTTATTTCACCTACCTGTCCAGTCCAATGAATATCAGTCGAAGGGTAAGATTACTTTTTAGATCATGTACCTAAAATTTTCAGTTAACCACCACTGAAAGTTTAGATCAAGCAGTGAACTAATAAAATCAGCGGGTGAGGTTAGTCCTGTTTTCAGATAAATCTTCTTACTTTTAGTTTCCACAATTTTCTGTGTGATCGGAATAAGCTCAAATTTGAAATATAGACGTCTTATTCATCTCCATCCATCCAAGAACAGTCCATATCCTAAATTGACATTGATAGCATCCGTTCTTGATGCTTCCAAATATCAGACTTTCTGAAATAATTCTGAAGATCCTAATCAGACTTTCTTCAAAATTTGCACATGAAATATTTTTACTCTAACTTCTAAAAATTCCAAACATAGGAATGGGTGCAATTTAAATCACTCAAACCAAGTTTAAAACATGCTTTGGACCTCCAGGAATCAATTGCGATCATAATTGGGAGAATGTCTGTATGTCAGTTTGGTAATTTAAGTTTGTTGATAATTTTTTGACGCACGATTAGTCAAAAACGCAAACTCCGAATCGGCTAAATAATTGGCAGAAAGTTTTTTAATAGAGCAACGAGACCTATTGACTTTGAGCCCAATCGGACAAAGGCTTCTGTGGGCTCCGAGTACTTTCTAGGTATTAGTGGACCTACAGCTTATAGTGGATTCTGAACCAACAAAACTTTAATGGTTTTGCTAATGAGTTACCAATCAAGTCTTGTTCAATCAACGCCTTCTATCCTATCCCATACTTAAGTTTTTGCAGCAAGTTAATTTTTGATAGCTGGCTCTGACGGTACATTTCAGAAATCACTTTGTTTAGCTTATTATCAATTCATAATAGCGCACACAAGCAATCGACCTTCTCAACAACGATAAAAAAACGAAAGTGAATTCAATCGTCACGGATCGGATTTGATCCCGTACCCTTCTGGTTTATAGGCAGACGCTCTACCGATCAATCCACAAGGGCAGTAAATTTAATTCCCTAGGTATCTAGGTTCAATCATCCATACATCATTCCAAATCGTTATTTTGCATGGAAACTATTCATCATTATACATAAAGTACGGTTAAAATTGGTATATTTTTTCAATTTTATCCAAATAGTTTACTGTCGAAACCAGGAAAGGAAATAATAAACTATACGCTTCAGAATTTTCTATGGGAAACTGGCCCTAAAATCACTTCTTTATTGCGGCGAATAAGAAACAAGAACTGGTATTTTGTCATACATAAATGAATGAATAAAAATCGAAGGGAAATTATAAATCTTAAATTATAGCCGCTTTCTGTATAGGTATCTAAAAACAATCTAATTTTTTCGCAACATTTCATGATAAATTGCTAATGATACTTTTTTATCGCATTTCCTGCTCAATATCAATTCTCTTCATATATAATATTTTTATGAATTAAAATCAATTTGCAAAATCAATTTTTTTCCACCAACATCACAACAAAAATGAAATGTATCTTTTACACCTTCCTAATCAAATCTTATATGTATACATAGTCACAATCACAACACGTTGCAGCACATTTTGATATTTATCATATTTATTTACATTTTGAGCTATCGGTTGATTTCCAGTTTCACTACTTTTCGCAATATATCTATCAATTCAAAATGAAATGGATGAGAAATTTATTATTTTTCAATTAAGTAACTAACTTTCTGACATTGGTGACTAATTTAATTACACATTTTTTTATTTCTTTTTTTTTTTACGTTTAAGTAATCATTATTTCAGTAAAATATTACAATAGCAAATTTTCCCAAAACATACGTAAAATTTTTGCCAAAGACAATTGAAAGGAAAACTGTTTTTCCTTAAAAAATCTTGCCACTGATTTAGATATTTTAACACAATATTAGTTGTAAAAATCCCAGTAAGCAAGCAAAATAAGAATTTTAAAGAATTCTGAAACATACCATCATGCACTATGGAGGAATGCCCTGTAATACCATGGACGAGTCCGTGGACCGGTTCGAAAATTATAATTTTTATGGCTGAAACTGGATACAGTAACCCTCCATTGATTGCAACGCCCGTTAATTGCAACCCTCGTTAATTGCAACCCTCATTGTTTGCAAACCCTTTGATTGCAAACCCTGAATAAAACTCAGAAAAGTCTAGAAAAAAGTATAAGTTAAGCTAAAATAGTACTTCAAATGATCTAATAAAACATTTGCAATGATTTTATGTCAATAAAATAGCAGGTTTCACAAAAGTTCTGAAAATTTTGCAAAACTTTTTTGCACTTTATGGCAAGGTATTACAAACATAANAGGTATTACAAACATAAATGAAGCTGAAATCGGCTGAAATAACAATATTCTAAAATAGAATTTTTTTTTTTTTAAATGCAAATTTTTGCTAAAAACGTAGGAAACCACAAGGTGGAT
>JXPH01008543.1:0-10408 GCA_001014845.1 Mochlonyx cinctipes | reverse complement strand
CCAGCTTTTTATTTTGTTACAGGTTTATTTTGTTTCTATTTTCAGGTTTTTCACAGGGGTTGAGCACAATGGGCCCGCATTGAGGCCTTCGTGCGAGAGGCAGTACAAATTCCTACTGCACACCCTACCCCCCGAATCCATCCATCCATCCAGATGCTANCCTGATTATTGATGACGACACTCCGTTTTATTATAAAAATTCATCATTTTTGGTATAAAAATGTCAACTTTGTATGGGAGCACACAGAAGCCTTTGTCAGATTGGGCTAACATATGATGGTGATCTTATCAAATAAATACTTCCACCACAATTTCAGCTCGATCGGATAAACCGTGTAGGAACTTTCTTGAGACATATAACAGATACGGACAAACATATCGCCCAATTACTAACAGACCTCCACCCAATTTTCGTCGGAAATGACTCCTAGAGGTCCAAAGCGTGTTTTGAAGTTAGTTTGGGCGATTTTTATTTTTGGACCAAATGTATCACTTTCACTTTTAGAAGTTAAAGTAAAATGCAACAATACTCAGACATTCTACAATTTCTATTGGAGTGTCTCAGCGGCAGCTTTTTTCCGAGAACGCTGAATTTTAATGAATTATGCTGTTGTTGTAGTGCATAGAGCAAGGTTTCTCGAGAAATTTTCATGTTTTATTGCATTTTTTTTAAAAAAAATTTCAACCTAAGGAGAATTTTGGGCTTAGCAGGAACCTCCTTGATTGTAATTCAGCGTTCGAAAAAACCACTGTGTTCCATTGCAAATTGAGATGTTTCAGTTTTGCCGATTTTTTGAAGCACATTGGAGAAGCCTTTAAGTAACATATATTCGAAATGATCTTGGGTTGGGAGCAGAACCGGCCGAAATTGTTTCCAAGTTGAAAAGCAATTTTTTTTGTGTTTTTGCATTTCTGTTAAACAATTAGGTGGCCCTTTGCTCCAATAAATGGGTGCTAGCTTTTTGTACGGCCCTTGTTGGGAGCTTAAAAGATACTTATTTCGATACTTATTCGAAGGCCGTTCGGTAGAAAGTGATTCGGTCGAAGGCCGTTCGGTGGAAAGCCGTTCGGTCGAAAAGTCGTTCGGTGGAAAAATCGTTCGGTCGAAAAGCCGCTGTTCGAAACCAGTCGGGAAAAAAGGGAAATTCAAATTTGTTAGAAATGGGTAGAAGGAAGTGAAATTAATTTTTTAAATCCAACCGACCATGTCATTCGACCGATCGGCCGAACGAACATGACATTTGACCGATCGACCTTCGACCGAACGACTTTTGGCCGAACAGTATACCCTTTCCTCCAATTATTGGGTGTTAATTTTTTGTACGGCCCTGGTCTGGTTGCGAGCTTTAGAAGATATTTATTTTATGATTTTATGTTAGCAAGTAG
The DNA here is from genome assembly GCA_001014845.1 of Mochlonyx cinctipes. Lineage (NCBI taxonomy): Eukaryota > Metazoa > Arthropoda > Insecta > Diptera > Chaoboridae > Mochlonyx > Mochlonyx cinctipes. The sequence continues at coordinate 9,022 of JXPH01008543.1, read as the reverse complement.
GAGGTGGATGATGTAATGTCTATTTGCATTCGATTTCCTAATGGAACTAATCTTCATGAAGTTGTTGAAACGTGATCTCAGCAACCATGCAAAGTAACTGTTGGTGGTAATCTTTATGCTCTCCTCGGAACACAACATACAGTCGGTATCGAACTATGGTCTGCCGGCGACCTTAACACCAACATTTTGAAAAAGTGTTACAAGCTTCGCTTGCTTCTCCTTATTCCGATTCATCGCTAAGAGAAGGTTGTATTAGGGTACTGCTTAGATGCTTCTTTCTTATACTTCTCTTTTTCGGATGGGCTCCGAGTTCGTAACAGTATCTTTCAAAGCAGTGTTTGTATTTTTTCTTTAGAGCTGTGGTTTAGTTATTTAATATTTGCAATATTTTTCCATCACCTTTTCGACTGTTTATGCGATCTTTTTAACATTTTTTCAGGATTTACTATTTATTTTCCGTGTTCTGTCATGCCGTATATAGCATTGACTTTTTAGAGACCTCAACTACTAATTCGTTTCGCGTAACGTGAATCGGTTTCGGGGACTGTTTTAGAAGGAATCTATAATAAAAGTTAAAAATACAACAATTTCCAACATTTTTTGTTTGATTTATTGTTTCACTCATTGCTACGTTTCCATTACGACAATATTTTAATTAATGGATACAAAAATTGAAATATTTTATTTTTTAATGAAATGCAAAATTGATAAATATATGGTGAGGCTTTATGTCATTTAGGTATTGTGTCCAGTTGATTGGATCGGACGTTGTGGTGCTACGGACTTACAACTTGTTTGTTTTTATAATAATTTAATTCTTTTTTTTGTTGCGAGACGAGAGATTAGCGTGTCTTTTTTGATTGTAAATGTGGACAGGTACACATTTTACACATAAATAACACTTAATTTATAATTTTCTTTTTCTTAAATAGCTTTTTTAAATATTTAGTAAATTGTAAGTACCTTACTTTAAACTTCTCTGCTCTAATACTTAAGTTTAAACATAGTTTTATTACTTTAGATGAATGAAATGCCATTTGTCAACTGCAATCAAAAACAAGGTGAATTAAATTGTGATGCTATTTTCATATTACAAAAAGGACGAAACAAAATTATGGTGATATGTAATTGAAAATTTAAAGTATATAGTAATTATAGCTAAGCAAATTAAAGTGCATCACTGATAGGCTAATAAAAGCAACAGTAATTTTATCGAGTCGAGAGTCTAATTATAAGTTTACTATTACTATTACTATTCTACTATTGTTGCAAAATAATTTAGGTATAGGTAAATGCGAAGTTTGGTTGTTAAGTGATTGTTTGAGTTGGATTAGTTAACGAGATTCAATTTAGAAATTATTTTATCTAGCATAGGATTATTGATAATATGTAGGTAATGGTAGCCCACAATCGGGGAACATTTTTCTGGATTTGGGCAATATTAAAACAAACCAAGCTTCAACATTCCGAAGCTTTGTATTATCCACACTGCTGTACGCGTCCGAGACTTGGAAAGTGACTGATTCAGTCACCAATAAAATTCAGACATTTGTCAAACGATGTCTGCGGCAAATCCTTCGGATAAGATGGCCTCCAACGATTACGAACATAGAATTATGGTAGCAATGTGGTATGACTAGTATGGAGATAGAAATCAGGCGACGCAAACTTGAATGGATCGTGCTACGATGAGATCCAACGGAACCCGGATCTATAGCAAAAGAAGCTTTGTAGTACTGTCTTCGGGAAGGAACTCGTTCCAGAGGCAGACCACGCCAAACTTGGCGCCGTTCCGTTAATTCAGAGTTGGGTGTACGCAATAATGAATACAATTATGGACAGGCTTGTTTACTGCTTGCACCTTCGTTTACACCTCACACATCATAACTATTCTTAAAATTCTTGATATTTTGTATATACCGTAAACGTAGGCTATTAGACTTTTTTTTACTTCCGAACCAAAAAATCCTTGTTTATTTTTCAGTCTGAAGCCTTATGTTTTAAGTGTAGAATAGAATTGTCGATTATATTTATAGATTCAGAGAAAAAACTAATTCTATGACGACGGAAAAGTGGAGCTAATTTGAAAAGCTGAGTTATTTATTCAACTTTTCATCAGACCCCCGGCGCCACAGATCATATACACCATGGCTTGGGTGGTAAATCGCTATCTTATTGAAAAAAGTGGCAGTTTTACTTTACAATATGGTAGATATGATGGAAAACTACAATCGGCGTCATACATTCGACCCTTGTTTCTGTACAAAAAGTTGGTCAAATTTTGTGCAAGCCGTAAAAAATGAGCGGTGGCTTACCCAAAATTTAAACGACTTTTGGTCCAGAAACAAGATTCGCGCCGTTAGTAGTTTTTAATCATATCTACCATATTCTGATGTAAAACTGATACATTATGCTCATTAGGATAGTGATCTGCCTTCCAAGCCACCTGTAAGTCCTAGGGTCGGCACCGGGGTCTACGCTTCATAATAATTATGTATGTATGAAATCCCACGTTTAAAGACGCTTGTGATTTTTTTTTAACAGTGCCTAGTCACATACTTTGGCGTCAAATCTCTGCTTCGACAATTTTAATTTAGTGTTATGGGCCAAAGAAATGTCTTGATGCCAGCGATGTATTTTTACTAGTTTTGTTTTTATTAGTCGCTGTCTAATCGCATTGTGGACGCTGGCGTCAATTGAGACACTAGTTAGAGTAAAATGAAAATCTCATCAGTCAATTTAGTTTTGTGAAAGTTCACATGACGTCTCTGATTTTGCGTCCAGACTCGATATGTCATTTTTAGCCAGTCACAAGCGTGTACTCGCGGATTAAGTGAAAATTGTCAAGTTTACTGTACCGTATTATAAATGTGATGTATTTTTCATGTGACTAATCCGCAATTAGTGTCCAAGTTTTTACACCCCGGCATGTTTAAAAAAATATCATGCGCAAATATGTCATTTTTTACTAGTCGCAATGTTGACAAAAAAGCGACTGAATATTTTAAACCTTTGAATTATTTTCAACGAACAAAACGAACTAAAAATTCAAAGTTTGCGTCTTGTCTGCGACGAAACGCGACGCAAGCGTCCACAAAATAGGACGTCAGTGCCGCGACGGAATATATAGAGAATATGCTAGAAACATGTGCGTGCACTGGATGGAGTATTGGATAACATAACGTCTTTGCTTGCTGTTCGGAAAGCGGTGGTTCAATCCCAGAAGTCGGCGAAAACAAAAAAGAAAAAGACTTGAAAAAGATAGACGACCATCCTAGAAATCTACGGACGGATATGAATACCCGAATTTTTGAGTCCAGATTTGCTAGACACGATCATCTAGGCTAGGCTATTTGTAGACGCTGGAGTCCACATATATGGTCTAAATTATTGTCACCAATTTGTGTCAAGACGTCTAGGTTTAGAAAAACCTAGATATTTGCCCTCGGTTTGAGCGCCTTAAAAATGTAAGACATTTGCGTCTAGTAGAAAGATAGTCGCTCGAGAAAACTGAGGATTTGAGAATCCTTTTCTCAGGTGTCTTATGTAGATGCCAGCGTCTATTGCGTCTACTGCATGGACGAGCATTTTGAGCGTCCATGTGGTGTCCAAGATGCACATACGCCTTTGTAAAGACGCAGGCTGGACCAACTGTTTGACGGGAATATTTTTTATGGTATTTTTTCAGTGGGACAGTTATGCGTAGAATTTTAACAATAGACTTGGTATTTTTTTCAGTCATCGAACAAATTAATTTTTTTGGTTGTTTTCTGAAAATATTCGTGAAAATAGTCTCTCTGGTCATAAAAAGTGAAAATTGCCAAAAAGTAAGATGGGTCAATTAAGCGTAGAACTTATAGGGTAAAAGCACTAGTTTCGGACACATTAACGATTTTTTTTCGAATTTTTTCGAATATCTTTTTCTCTGGTGAATATTTTTGTGAAAATTAACTTTTAAAAAATTTCTCAATCTTTCCTTTGTCAAACAAAATTAAGTTTTAGAACGAGGATTAAAAATTTTAGGAAATATTGTCGTTTTCCCGAACCTCCAAAAAGCGCTGGTTTTGGATACCTGTTCTAGATTCCGACAGATATTTAAAATTGATTTCAAATGCTTTATTTCCATGTTTTTTACTAAAAATTAATATATTCCAATGAAAAACAGCTCAATTTGACCAAACAATTATCTTAATGCTAAAATAAACTAATCTAGTATGTAAGCGTGACACAATGAGCATAAATACTCTTAAAATGTTGCATATTTAATTATTGCTATTGAAAATAGTGGCCAAAACTAAAATTTAGTCATGTCTTAGGCCTAAACAGTTTTGTATTTTTTTCAGAGAAAATTTATTTTATCCTGAATTCTGAACAGGCATTCTGAAAAGAAGTGTATTTTGAACCATTTTGACGAAGGATTTGGAAAAAAACATTTCTTCAAAGCTTTAAAATATGAAAATTGTGGACCTGAAAACGCAATTTTTAAAGGATTAAAAATGACAAATTTTCAATTGATTTTTTTTTACTGCGATAACAATTTTAAATTTCTTAAATAATCATGACATTGTAAAAAGAACATTCTAACAGACATTTGTATTTTCTCAGAGTATGAAAATTCCAATCACTTTCAGAAATGTCGGAATTTTAGTGCCAGTGTCGGAAACTTGCTTCCTGACCAAAACTAGTGCTTTCACCCTAGCACTTCTACATATTTCATGCAACAAAAGACTAAAATATCCAAACACGCTAATAATCTAAAAATCTAGCTCTACATTATTAATTTACTAGATGACCCCCTATTCATCCCCATCAACCAGCAACTGAAAAATTTATAATAATCTAGTACAATATCCTGCATAGGAAATTGTCTAGTTTCTAAAGGATACTTTTACATGACGGTGAAATAAAAATTTAGGTGATTTAAAAAAAGTGTTACTAAATCTAAAATATATTATAAAATTTACCACAAAAAACAGATAACGGTACGATATACGATAATAAAATGTAATTACGCTTTTGTGCACCGAATTTCAAGCTAATAAAACATTAAATCCGCGGATTATTGAAAAACAAGTAAAAAAATAAATATTTTATATAATTAAATCGAATAAACGAATACACGAGAGGGGAAAGAGCAGTGAATGAACAATAAATTATAATTTATTGCACAGTTTGTGATTATGATTATTGTCGAAAATTTGTTTTGCTTTTGTGTAGTGCCATTTGTGTACTGCAAAATATAAAAAAGAAGCCAAATTTTGGAGAGCAAAATAATATTGGGATGCAAAAGCGGTTAATAAATTGTATATAAAAGCAAGATAATAATTACCCGTGTCACTCATTGGCTGCTCATCGCCGGCAGTCGAACTCTTGTGTAAAATTTCATTGGCAGTTTCGGCGGCTGTTAAAAATGGTGATCCTTCTACAGTTGTATTGACGCTGTAGAAATTTTTTTTAGCATTTAAAAGAAAAAAATATTTGCTTAAAATTCCTACCATGAAATTGTGGTTCCATCAATCTCTTTATTGACCAAACTCTCCCAGAATCGGTTAACTTCATTCACGATATTAATAGCAAAGGCAGCATTTTTAGCTTCTCCATTAAAAGCAAATTGATTTTCAGGCTTGCCATCGGGCATTTTGTAGATTTTGAACCATTCAACGGTTGCTTTCAAGAGTCCCGGGAAGAATTTCTCGACATCGTTGATGTCGTTCATTTGATCAGCAATTGGATCGTTTACATCGATCGTGATTACTTTCCAATCAGTTTCCCCTTCATCGATCAAGGCTAAAGTTCCCAAGATTTTCACTTGAATAACTTCCCCTCGTTTAGCAACGCGATAACCAATTTCTAAGACATCGATCGGATCATTATCACCCTTGCAACCGGTAGCAGAGTCTAAATGTTCTGGATTTTCCCAAGTCTGTGGGAGTGCCCCGTAATTCCAAATGTAGCCATGGTGAGGGAAGCAATTTGCGACAAAACGAAGTTTTCCTTTCTTCACATCCTGCTTTATTGGATTCAAACCTTCGTGTAGGGAAATCTGAATTAAAAATAAGATTTCTATTCTTATCACAAAATATTAAATTAAATATTATTAAAAGCAGTTTGATGTTATTTAATTGTCATGACATTCAAAGATTAATGCTGTGATAATAATGATAAGATAGCGGGTTCAAAATGTTTTACAAAACCAGGAAAAAGATTTTCTAATTAAACTTTATTTGCTAGAGATTGATGCGTACCTCCATTTTGGCATTTGTCCATCTTGGAATCTCGACAACCATGTTGTAGACGGTCTTGGCTTCGTTCGCAAAGAGTGGGATGTCGTGGAGTGGTGACACTGGAGTACCATCTTCAGTTTCTATTTTTGGGAGAGAGGAAAAAACGTAAAAATCTTTGATGGATGAGACTATGAAATGTTTTTGAAAATTTAAGGGTGCAAACATGAAAATTAACATCAAAAGGTTAAAAGTAATTGAAACAGTGCTTCAGAAATTGGTAATTTCATTTCATTTCGTTTTTTTTTATAACATTTACAATTTTATTTCTTGAGTAATGAATAAAAGCGATGAGTATTAAATACTAGTTCTACCCTGTAATTATGTAAAATTGAAATCCTTATAAGGAATATTTTCCCCATAAAAAAGACTTCAAAACATTCACCCCCCACCCATCATTCCTTAAGTTGCATGTGTTTAAAAAGTAAATCTTTATCTTTATTGAACAAGACTAGCGGGTATTCCATTTACAAGTCATTAGAGCATAATAATACACTACATTAGATAGTTTTTAGTACTTTAGATAATTACTTAATATTAACTTAAGATTAGTATATAGCAGACCTATCACGCAATTATTGAAAAACTTTTTCATTAAAAGTTGATACGGCTCCGCCGGGATTTGAACCCAGGTCGTCAGATGCGTCGATGACGTCAGCGTAGAATAATCCACGCCTTAACCCATCGAGCCACCTGACCCCACCTGACGTGTTGACGTAATTAATAATTTTTATCCATCTCGTCAATATTTTCAATTAAACTCTAGTATTTACTTTATCGATAATGTAAAGAGAATTAATAAAACTATTAAACATTCTTAGTTAAAAATGCTTTTAATTCAAAAAGAGCCATGAGATAGATATTAAGATGAAAATAGATGACGTTTACTTTTTCCAATTTTTTCTCTCACGTCGGCATTTAAAAATTACCAAATATTTAGAAAACATAACAAATAAATCATAAATTATTCATGAGAGATTAAAAGATAATGCTTTAAAGGTCAAATTATTTAAATAAATTTCGATTTTATAAATTTTTTATGTAAAAACATTTTAAAAAAACTCACTGAAATAAACACGATAATCCGTAGAATTTGGAGCTCCACGTTCCTCAATTTGATATTTACACGCCATTATTGAAGACCACCTTTTAAACTGACTATCCCAAGTGGAAAAACACTTTTTATTCCGTGAAATTTGATGAAAACCGAGAGAAAAGCAACGCGCTACAATTTTACTCAACATTTATTTAACGTGTGACAGCTGTCAAACAGCAAAAAACTCCGCCATAAAATTGAGGTGTGTAGCAGTAAGCCCAACAAAGTTCTGCCCACAAACCTTGAAAAACTCAAGGGGCGAGGGGAAAGCAAACCTCCCAAATTTCAAAAATAGGGTAAATTGCCCTATTTCCGCTAATTTTTTAAATGGTAGATACCTAAAACCAATGTTAAAAATTTCCTTGAAAAGGCCTCAAAAACCTCAAGACAAAGATGGCCATTTGAACGACCCTTTAAAAAATAATACAATAAAAATCTTGACTGTCAAAATGTCAAAATTTTCAACCAAAAAAGTCGGGCTTTTGAATCATTTAGAATTTGAAAGTTTTTTATTTTGTTTCATGCTTGATTGCAAATTTTTGTCAACCAATTAATAGATAATGATGTTTGTTGTATATTCTTTATCAAAGTTAAATTTTTCAAGGTTAGGACCTTTCAATTTTAGCAAAACTTGGCAAAACTAGCCAAATTATAGCAAAATTTTTTGGTTTTTCGAAAATATAATGTTTCATATTCTTTAATTTTTTTCAGACTTAATAGAAAAAATTGTGGTATTTTTAAATTTGCGGATCTTACGATATCGAAAGTCAACCCAATTGAAAAAATTCTACTGCATGTTTTTAAAATGGTTGAAAAAGCTAAACTATGGGGTAAATGGACCTATTTGTGCCATCGATTTTTCATATCAAATTTTCATAGAAATTATATTTTCCTCTTTCTTTATCTATTTTCTCATGAAAACACTTACTTTTGTGATTTTAAACATAGAATTCTATATTAGAAATCATTAAAAATTTGAATCGACATTTTCTGCATACCCCTTGAAAAATATCTACAGAATTTGAAGTGTCTTTTTCATATTTAAATTGTTAAGACGCAATAATAGATATTGCGATGATATTTTGGTAGTATAAGACATTATATTTCAATTCAGGGATTGTCAGAAAATATTACGACAAGCCCAAATCATTAAAATGTTTTGTAAACTGGTGAAAATAGGCTACCAGTGGAAAAGGACCTCTTTACCCAAATGCTCATCAAGAGATGATGTTGCCCTTTGAATTTCTCGGCCTCTAGAGTACTCTAGTATCAATTGTTTTCACTTCCCCTAATTTTCCCTTTCGTATCTGTATACAATACGAAGTCATTTTCAATGTGATTACGTGTAATTAAAATGGGAATAAAAATTTGAATGTAAAGTCTATCTTTTTCGTAGAAAATTATTTTTGTAATTTTTTCTACTTAAGATTTCGAAGTGAAATTTAGTTTATATCCAAGTTGAACACATAACAAAACGATGCAGAACTTTGTTGCGCTTTGTTGTGAAAATTTCCGTAACTTTTATTTCATGATTTCATGTTTGAAAATAGCCTTACATAGATCCAAAAACCGCAAATCGATCGCAAATGTCGGGGGGAGGAAGGGAAGTATGGAGGATTGAAAGAGGAGGCCAATGGAAGTTGAA
>JXPH01008532.1:0-10607 GCA_001014845.1 Mochlonyx cinctipes | reverse complement strand
GTCCTTACTTTTGTTGAGAAAATAAAATATATAATAATAAGACTTAAAACTAAGGGTACTATCTAGAGGGATCAGGCGAGTTCTCATATTGCAGAGAACTTTCTGAGTATCAGTGAATTTACACTTTATAGTGGATTGTTTTCTAGCTATAGATATGATGAGAGAAATAAAGGAATGCTAAAATGATCATTTTTATCATGAAACTTCGCAACATGATTGATGAATATATATTATTATCGCGATGGTAAAATTACAATTTAGATTTATCATTTTTTTTAGCAAAATTAGCGGTAAATTTTTATGAAACTAAAACCAGAAGTTAAATTTTATTCAAGAGAAAGTTTATTAAGTTGATTCAAAAATGCATGATGTCTTAAAAGTTTATGAAAAGTCCAAGTAAAGATGTTCATTTGGTGAGAAAAAAATCATATGAAATTTTCAGCTCGATCGGTCATGGTTTAGGATATGCTACCGCAAATTGAAGATCGGACCTGCCACCCCCCACCATCCAAAATTTTTCAATTTTTTTTTTTAATGTTTAAAAATCCAAAATAATTTTTTAATTAACTTTAAGCATAAACAATAATTCTATTCTAGTACTAAACCAGACAATTTGATATGTTGGGGCTTTGTTACGGAGCTTCGTCTGTACCGGATGACCAAGTTATGCAGATTTTTACCTATAACTTTTTTTTCCATTGCACTGATTTTTATGAAAAATTAGCTTAACCGATCAAGTGGTTCTACAGATACAAGGCTGGGAACATACAAACTCCTTGAAAACTCAAGGGGCCCTTAACGATATCTTCGGTTTAAGTCATTCAATTAAGCTGAAGATTGGCACGTAAGTTATTTTAGTGCACATCAATCTGAAAATCTTGAAGCTACTAGTAGTGAGCTCTAGTACAAAACAACTGAATTTATGAGTTTTTAAGTTATAACTCCATGGTCCAAGATCAGATTGAGCTCAAATTGGTATGGATGCTTAATTTGCAATTTTATTGAACTCCTGAAACTTTGAGCTAAATCAGTTGAAGGCTTCCATAGGCTCCAGTACAAAGGTACACACAAAAATGTAATAAAATGATATTTCAACCAAAACTTCTGTTCTTGTGCATGCAAATTGCTTAAAATTTGGAAACATTTATTATCAATTTCTATTAATCAAAATCGTATCCTATTTTTGTTACTACAATTATATTTACTGGATTTAATTCATATTTCTCAAGTTAAAAATTTTGTATTTTCCACAAAAATACGTTTACCTGTACTTTTTCGTCAATATTATTTATATTTTCTAAAAATCTGGGCCTTGGACATACTATTTACAAAGTTTGAGCAATTTCCATGCACAAGAACAGAAGTTATAGTTGAAATACTATTATATTCCATTTTTGTGAGTACCTTTGTACTCACTAGCGATGTTAGCTTCTGACCACGAAGGACCTCATCCAGCTGCATAAGGGTTAAAAACGAAAACATGAAATCTCGGTTATCAAAATTGTGTCCGAATTATTCATTTAAAATTCTAAAAATAAATTTATATTTACTGTTTACATCTTCAACCGTTTATATGGTCCGGTGGGAAATATAGACGACCCCCTCTATTTTCTTTGTATCACGCGAGCGTAGGAAAAAATAATTTTGCTGTCTAGAAGTTATCCGAAAATTTTTATGCAAAAATCTAGAGGTTGTGGTATCAGGGAGATGTATGATAGGGTGGGCCAAAATGGAATATTTTGGAAATTACAAAACGCCTAGAGCGGAAAAGTTTGCTATGGATGTCAGCAACTCCCCATTTTTTTTAAATTTTTATTTTGAAGTTTGGTACCCGCGGATTGACCTTGAAGTTTAATGGTCCCTGGTACAAAGTCCAATTGTTCTTTTCATTCTTCTGGTTTTGCTTGACCCCTATATAATAAATAAATAAATAAAAAAGTGGACTTTGTACCAGGACTGAAAAACTTCAAGTACAAAACGTAAAAATACAAATTTGAAAAAGTGGGAGTTGCTGACATATCCAAAGCAAACTTTTTTGCACTAAGCGTTTTAGATAAGAAGGGTTTGAAATTTCTCCATGCAAAAACGGACAGGTCTAATGTATAAGAGTGCAAAATTTATTTATAATGTAACGAATGGTTGGTTGATGATGCTAAATATTTTTTTTATCAACCTTTCTTTCAAGAACCAAATCGTAAAAAAACTTTAATTCTGTTACAACGTCATCACTCGTCGTTAAATAATAATATAGATGAATTATTTATGCAGGATAATTGTTTACGGCAAATAGCTCTGAGTTCATCGTTGGCATAAGCCAATAAGCTGGTCATCGCTGTGCAAAATCCGCTTATCTGTATCTAATATTTTCTTATCAGATAATCCATTCGAATTTCATTTATACCCTAATAAGATAGAAACAGAATTGTCATCTCATCTCAGCCACCCTCAGTCACAAGAAAAATCCCCATCTCATCTTCTGTATGTAGTTTAGCTTGAAAATCCATACAAAAAAGGTGAAAAAGAAGGCGAAAAAAGGATTATTGGAAAAAGAGGATCAATTATTCGAGATAAGTCATGTGAGAGTGAGCACCTGTGGACCCATATTAAATTGTATGCTGGCATGTTATGATTTAAATTTATCTTAAACGAAAATAATGCAAAAGAAAAGGAAACACAGTTGTTCTCATGTATTTTATTTTATTTTATTTCGTAGATATTTTATTCAGAATAAATCATTTCGAAACGTGGAAAAAATAAAAACTGAACGTGACAATTTTATGCATTATTACGGTCCAATTGTTCCCATTTTGCCACCCTTGTTTGCTACCTAAAATACCTAAACGCCATTAAAATCAAAAAAAGGGAAAAACAATTATTTTTCTTCAAAGTCTCTGGAAACAAGTATCAAAATGAAAACTCAATTGAAGAAAAGAAAAATTCATAAATCATTTAAAAAATTTTAATTGCATTTCCCCATTTTTCCACCCACAAATTTTTACATTTTTTTCCACACACTCCGCCCCAACCAAACTCGGGAGGAGAGAGAGAGTCGAACACAATGCTTGTCAGCAGAGTGCGGAGGAGCAATGGAAATGAAAAGGTATTTTCTTTCAGTTGGAAGCTCTTTGGGAAAACAATCTTTAAAATGAAAAATGTTTGTTTACGATAAATACAAATACAGATCGAAAATGAAGCAAAGGAAGGAAAAAATGAAAGAAAATGAAAAATTACTTTACTATTTGTATTACCTTAAAGCATTGTTCTGTCGTGACATTTTCTTCATAAATTTTCTTCTAAACATACAAACTCCATATTTATTTTTTTGTCGCTTACAACACAATATTCCATTCCATTTTCATCTCCGTCACATCGAAAATGTTCCACCACCTACGACAACGCTGCTGTTTTTGAGGATGAAAATGAATGAAAATGTTAAAGTGTTTTTGCACATTCTGGAACTGAAAAATGGTTTTTTGTTTGTTCTCCATTCTATTTCTGCACCCCCTAAATCTAAACTAAAAACAGTAAAATCCCCACGCGTGTCACATTTGCCTTCCTTCCAGCTACAAATATTCGGTGTTGGAACAAATCAGGATATGAAGTCATAAATTTTTGAATTATTATAGCAATGTAAAGGAGTTATAATAAATTATGTTACTTTGACAATTTAATAAGCAATTAATATTAAAAGGGGGTTCATCTTGTATACACACAAAATTCGAGAAACCTTTATCAGAATAAAAAATATCCAAATTTTAATCTGTACATTCAAATGGACTATTTGACTACACTGAAACTAAAATAAGTGCAAAAGTTCTCCCATTTTAGGACTCGGCACATTCTTTTTTTTACCACTGCTTTTTAGTTCCAGTCTTAGGTGAAAGAACAGAAATTATTAGTTTATACTAGTACATACCCGTTGAAACTATCACAGTTCATGAGAAAGAATGATAGGTAAACAAAGTGATTTAAGAATAAAATAGGTGCTGGGCTGAAAGGGTAGGCTCTGAAAAAAGTCTTTTCTCTAGTTATTGCAATTTGAAATTTGAGTTCATTCATAAGACTTATAATGCCCATATTCGCAAAAGTGGCCCATTTGCATTTCCACCATATTGAGAAAAAGACGATTGAATATTTTTGTTTATTTTTTTAATTTTCCGCTCCTACCAACAGTAAAACCCCTGTTTTTTAGTGTAAAACCTGTGATGAAACAAACTGGGGCATCTATACGTATACTTTTGTCACCGAGCGCAAAAGTATTCGCATAGATGGCCCAGCCAAGGGAAAGTTAATTAAGAATTTGGTGTGTACGCGTGTAATAAATATAAAGAGCGTGCGTCGTAGTTCGGCTAGTTGACCTCCACTTGGTTCCAGCTGTCACTCTCAATTTTTTTTTGTAAGCTGACATATCGCGTTTTACAGTTGCTTTTAGATTTACGTGTGATGAAAAAGTTTTCGTTTTCTACTAAGTAATATTAATTGGTTTAACAATGCCAGCACTTTAAGCAATCAAACTGTAGTGGTAGTAATGATGTTTTAAAAGATGATTTTCTTGGATACCAAATACTGAGAAGGCCAGAAGTCTCCCGCTCAGCGCTTTTTGTTATAATACATTCCAAGCAAATAATTTGGAAGATTCAGACACTTTTTGGAAAGTTGATGACAGAAATGCATCTGAGAATATCCGTGGCGGTTATATCCCTCCGGTGTACGCTACCACCAAAGAAACGACTGATTCGGATGGAAGCTACTTTGGGGAGGAACGCAGAAGAAAACGCAAAAGAACCAAAAAATAACATCGTCCGACAACTGCAGCAAAGAACCGTCGTATTTTCCATCCTCCGAAACTCGTCTCTTTTGACTTCTAGATGGTTTGTACCAATGAAGTATCCAAAAACGATCGCATCGTGAGCCGAACCAGCTGAAACTGGTCACCAGTCAAGGATTTAGTTTTGAAAACACGCTGAAAAACGAGAAACTTCCAGTTGGTCTGGATAATGATGGCAAAGACACGCTTCTTGATATGATTTAGCTCTCAATGGAAAGGGGAAAAAGTGGTTATGGGAAAGTTTACCTGTTAAGCATGATTAACATATGTGAAATGCTTAATTTCTTTAAAAACATGAAATATTGATAAACACTGTGCAAACAACAAATATTGATAAACACTGTGCACTGTTAGACAGTGCACAGGCGTTAAAGCTGCAATACTACACTAACACGCATCATTGCAGAAGAAAAAATATTATTTTTTCTTTGGAAATAACGTCTGGGTATGCGAATACTTTTCAAATTCTGAAAATATACAAAAATAAACGCTGTTGGTGAAGGTAACTCAAAAATGATAAAAATTCAAATGGGCCATCTATGCAAATATAGGCAGTATTAGGACCAGGTGAGTCCTCATATTTCAGAGAACTTTCTAGGTATTAGTGGACCTACAGCTTATAGTGGATTCCGAACCACCACAACTTTAATGATTAAACTAATGAGTTACCAGTTCATTCAGCCCATCAAGTCATGTTTAATTTTTGCTGCGAGGAAACTAACTAACTTCTTCGACATGAGTGCCATTCGAACGCCTTCAATCCCATACTGATGTTGATTTCGCAGCAAGTATATTTTTGATAGCATGGTTCTGACGAAGCATTTCGGAAATCACCTTGTTTACCCTATTATTCATTAATAATAGCATCCACAAAGCAATCCACCTTCTCGACAACGATGAAAAAACGGAAGGTAATTCAATCGTCACAGGTCGGATTTGAGCCCGTACCCTTCTGGTTGATAAACAGACGCTTTACCGATCAAGGCACAAGAGCAGTTTGAGTTCATTACATTTAGTTTATTTAGTTTCAACATTTTAGGTATATTTACCCTATTTTAGCTTTTTTCTTTACCTCAACATACGTGTATATAGAAAAGAAAAGCTTTATTGGTTCAGTAATATTTAAAAAAAAAAAATTGGTCCCTCGGGAAAAGTTGCTCAAAATTGTCTAAAATGTAAAAAAAAAACCAATGTTTGCTGGCTTGTTGTCCATCAGATTCTGTCAATTCTTCAACCGATTTGGCTGAAATTTTGTGTGGAGGCTTTTCTCAACAAAAGTTACGACAAGTTTTTCAATGGACCGAATCAAGTGACGGGCCAAGGAGCCCCCATACAAACTCATCAAAATTCTCCAGAAATCTTGATTTCTAGTGATCTAAATGAGCTCAAATTTGGAACATATTGTACCGGTAAGTATCCAAAAACAATTCCTTAAAAAGTTTAACCCAATGACATTGGAATCTGAGGGCTCCTATGAACCAGTAACTTCCAGAACTTTTGAAATATATAGTGATCGAAATGAGATCGAGTTTGGAATATAAGTTTTGAGTTAGTTTAAAGTTGACCCTAGGAAATCGGGATCAGAGGGCTTTTATGTACCAGGAATATCCAAAATGGATGGATGGCTCTGACGATACGGAAATCACCTTGTTTACCCTATTATTCATTAATAATATCGCACACCACAACGATGAAATGCGCAAGTTAATACAATCGCCTCCGGTCGGATTTCAACTCCTACGTATCAAGCTACCAGGGCAGTCACTCAGTACTTCTGTTACCAGTTTAAGGAATCGATAGACTTACTGGTTAAGAAAATTTAAATGGTATATTCCTATCCTCAATTTATTTCCCTTCCAAAACTCTGCACCCACAATTTCATTCCTCATTCCTTTTAATCTAAAATCAATTATCAATTTAATAAGACGATGAAGTTCAGAAAAAACGGTAGCAAACAAAAACAATAACAAATAAAAAGAGCATCTCCTCAACCTCAACAATAGGGAATATCATTATCGTTATGAGCTGAGACTGGGACTGGAATTTTTTCATTGAAATTTCCAATATGTGAACAGAAAAAGAGTCATTTTTTTCATTATCAATTTTTTATATCTATTGAATATTAAATTATCCATTGTTTTCTATAACGAAATGACAATATATTATTATAAATGTGCGCGGCTCTTTAAGACAATGTTTTAGCTTTTCTTTCTTTCTCTCATCATATCTATAGATAGAAGAAAAGCTTATAAATTCAGTAAGATTTGAAAATTTTTGGTTCCTCGGGAAAAGTTGCTCTTATGGTGCAAAACACGAAAAAAAACGGAAAAAATTGTCTATGTGTGTATCTGTGTGTCTGAATCTTTGACAACTCGTAAAGACAAGTTTGTTAATGGGCGAAATAGGACCATGGACGGGGTCTGGAGACTCTAAATAAATACATCCAAATTTTACGAAAGTCTTGATTTCTAATGATCGGAATGAGCTCAAATTTGGAACATAATTTTGTGGTAAGTATCCAATAAGAGGTCCTAAAAAGGGACATGAGGGCTCCTATGTTCCAGGAACTTCCAGAATTTTTGAGTTCTAGTGATTGGAATGAGCTTTGGTAAATGTCAAAAACAGTTCCTGAAAAAATTGGTCCTAGAGCATCGGGATCTAAGTGCTGCTATAAACCAGAAACTTCCAGAAATCTCGAGTTCTGGTGACTGGAATGAGCTCAAATTTGGAATATAAGCTTTTGTTAAGCGTCCAAGAACACTTCTTATGCCAAATTTGGTATCAAATCATCGAATCTTGGTGCTTTCGATTACCAGACTTTCTTGGACAAATCTATAATTATTTTTCCGATCCACTTCAAAATTTGCAAATATGATCTTTGTCCGAGTCTAAATCCAGTTGCTATCACGAAATATACACTAAATAAGAAAGAAAAGCTACATAATCCACTTTGTGGATTCCTACGTTTTCATTCTTATATATTTCGTTATTATGAGACGAGGATGCTCTTTTGCTTCTGAATAACAAAAAGTTGGGAGCTTCAGCCAGCTTTGAGTATCAAAATATAAGAAAATATTACAACGCTAATAAGTTAATAATCATATGCATTTTGATGCACCATTTTCCAATAATGTTTTGGTCTTTTTTCTTACTTTCTTATTTGCTTGCTTACTTTCGAGAGGAGATCGCATTATTATGGATGATGCTGCCTTAGATGTACAACATTTTTATAAAATGTATTATTTTTTACGAAAATGGGAATTTTTTGAATTTAATTGGAAATAATTTATTACCCATTTTGTTTGCTTCCGTAGTCATTAATTAAATGTCATCGCTGGAATTAGATTACAATGAGAGGAAAGTTTTTTTTTATTATTAAGAATAATGAGATCAAAGATCAGAGATAGAAGATTGTTTGGGTTTTTAAATTGAAAATCATATTTTTTTGTTATTGTTCGAGAGCCTGAAGTAAAAAATGGGTTCGGAAATGTGACGGCTGAAATAAGGGAACAAAAATTCATAAGTTTTTGTAGGGCCTGTAAATTTTTTGTCCTTGATCTTGTATCCTCGAAGATAACAATATTGATCTTGATCTTGATCTTCAAGACTCTTTTGTTTTTGAAAGTCAATTTTATATAATGTGATAATGATAACAGCTCTTACGAAAATTGTTGATGATGTTCGTTCTTACAGTGTTAGTACTTTTGGATTTTTCTAAAGCTTTTGATGATCTCGTCCTACCTTTTCGGACGCAGATGAAAATGGTGATCCTAAATTGGAAAGGTTGTCACCGGTTCTCTAATGGAAATCTTGCTGTTCCCATCTTTATAAAATTCACAGCAAACCATCTATTTGCTGATGATTTTCAAATCTACAATTCTCGAGCAATTCTGATAGAATTGAAAATTCAATATTAACAAGGATCTTGCCCGAAGTTTTGAACGTAGACAGGAGTAGATGGAATGGAATAAAATTTAATGCGTTCAAGACTCAAGCAATATTTTTCCACAATATGGTTGTTTTTGCTGAGCGTATTTCAGAAATACCGGTTTCCACAGGTTCCGATCATTATTTTGGAATATTCGAGTACAGCAATCAAATTATTGCTTACATTGAAAAAGTATCTAGTGTCCATTTTTGGACAACTAGCATCGATTCCAAATTTGGAATGGTGTACAATTGATCCAATTTTTAGGTACATTTGAGCCAAAACCGGGTTTGTTTCACCCAAAAAAAGTTAATTGGTTTAGCCAACCCAAAAATGTGTTCATAAGGGTTCGTTTGAGTTAGTTCAAAATTTAGTTCAGTTCGCAGAAAAAAATGGTAAAACAACCCAAATATGGCTCAAACGAATTCAAAGAATAGGTTCAATTGCACCATATTAAAGTTCAATTTAATATTACTGTTATCATCATCATCAGCCAGATAACAACTAATGGTGCTACCTACGGAGACGATCAAAGCCGCATCAACACTGCAAGTGGAAAAAATTAAGCGTTAAACAAGATCTGGTGCTCAGGTTTCATATCAAAAACACCAAGTTTCAATTATTCTGACCTTGTATTCACACTTAACAATCAGTCACCAATAAAATTCAGACATTTTTCAATCGATTCCTGTGGCAAATCCTTCGGAAAAGATGACCTTTTTCTAAAATCGAAATAGGGCTGCAACGTGGTTTGACTAGTATTGGGATAGAAATCAGGCAACGCAAACGTGGATGGATCGACGACGTGCTACGACGAGGTTCAACGGAACCTGGATCAGTAGCAAAATAAGCTGTGGAGTTGTGAAATTCGTTTCAGAGCAAAATGAGATAATACTATTAACTGGCTGTGCTCCACAAGGGTCCATTGGGGTAGGTAAGTAAGTAAGATATACAAAAAATACAAAAAGATCTTCTAACCTAACCTTGTATACATTTTTGGTGCAAAACAAACCATAGTTCGGGTTGGACAATTTTTCAGCGTAGAAAAACTGGCTTTTGGGAGTGAATTCTGGTTTCTATGCATCCAAAAACATAAATCCAAGAATTCGAGACCGATTTTTAAGAGTAAAATTTTGTCCGATTAATTATAACAAATAAATTTCTCGCACTAGGAGAAATCAAGAATAAATCAAAATAATCTATTTATCTGAGGACGAAAATGTCTGTACCGATCCCTATCACCAAAATCAACTAGGATATGTCTGTGGAAGGATCAGACGACATCATTGGTAGATAGTGAACATAATTTGATCTACTTGAAAAGGAGACCGATCAAGAATCCGAAGGTCCAAAATTTTTTTCAAGCTAATTCTTATCAGAGAGTAATTATGTTCACTACCACTTACATGCCCTAGTTTAAGTGGTAGTGAACATAATTTGAACAACCACAGACAGGAATTATGATGAATCCGAAGGAGCAAAAATCTTTTTTGAGCTGATCCCTATCAGCAAAAATTATCTAGGGCATGTCCTCGATCGAGTCAGTGGCTTCAGGGGTCGATAGTGAAGATAATTTGATGGGAAACTCGAAGTGTGAAAAAATAATTTTAAAGGATCCTTATCAGCGATCAGCAACTAGAAAATATCTTTTAGGGTGAAAATTTTGCGATTGGGAAATCTAACCACAAAAAATTGTAATTTTGTCCTCTGATTTTTTAGGATTTTTAAAATAACATAAACTTACTGGTTCTAAGTTTTCCGGTCTCAGTACAAAGTTAAACTTATTTACTATTGTGACCAAAATACAATTTTTTGTAGTATACGAGTGTCGATCAATAAGTACCCGTGTTA
>JXPH01008526.1:4233-16712 GCA_001014845.1 Mochlonyx cinctipes | reverse complement strand
TTGATTCTTTTCAAAATAATTGTCCACAGGTCTGTCCAGGCATAACATAAAAATGGATGGAGAATGTCAGTAGATAGATCTATGCCAGTTTTGAGGATTTCTGGAGGGATACCATCAACGCCAGAAGCTTTTCTATTTTTCAAAGAAGATAATGCTTCTTCGACCTCCGCTCAAGCTACACACTTAACTTTTTATCGCGAACTTTTATCAGCTGACTGGTTTCGGTCATTGACCTGAGTATCAGGTATTTTGATCTAAGGTTCAAGAAAATTTCAACTCGAACCCGTCAGACAAAGATTCCCTATGAAAAATTCCATATATTTTTTTTTGGATTAAATCAGACTCGAAAACTTAAAGTTCTGTAGAGTGAATAACAAATAAGAACGACACCTATGACTAACAAGTTCTAATTACTAATAGGTGGGTGTAGGACTATGTAAAAAGCAATTACCTACAGGTATTAATAGGCTATTATTAAATGTCGACGCCTTCCATGTAAAAGATGTCAACTCGGGATGACACATTTTTTTGTTCAGCTTTTTTTTTCTTTCTTCCACCATATGTATGGATAGAAAAAAAAGAGAGTACTACGTTTCCTCGAAGCTCGTTTTTCTGAACACGTTTGCTCGAAGCTCGTTTCCCTGAATGATACGTTTGCTCGAAGCTTGTTTTTCTGAAGCTCGTTTCCCCGAATGATATATTTTAGTGCGTAACCCTATTCTATTAAGAGCCCATTTGAAGGATCACCCTTCATTAAAAAGAAGTTTTGCCGTAGTTAAGATCTGAATAGTTTTTTAAAATCTTTTCTAAAGAAGGGAAATTCTAGGCAAACTTTTCGGTGAAACGATATTCTGGCAAACGTACCATTCGGGAAAACAACACAGTAAAAAGGAGCTTTAATTTTAATAACATTTAGCATTATAATTCAACTGCAGGAGTTTGATATTAATCGCTGTAGGTTGATAAACATATTTAAAACAATCTTTTGCAAATTTCAACTGGGTCAGTTTAAATTTACTGCACAATAAAGCCAAGCTGTAATTTTAATAACAACCAGCATTATAATTCAAGTGCAGGAGTATAAAATTAATCGCTAACTAATCTAGCTGAGTTTAATTTTACAAAAATGTAGTTGACGGATTATTTGAGAACAATTGTTGGCAAATTTACACTGGGATTTTTTTGTGAGAAGCTTCATGCAAAGTTTGGTTAGCAGACGTACCATTTAGGGAAAAAAGCTTCGGGGAAACGAGTTTGGGCAAACGTACCATTCGGGGAAACGAGCTTCGGGAACCGAGCTTCGGGAACCGAGCTTCAAGCAATCCTAGTACTCCCAAAAGAAAATATTTTCATTCCTTAAAATTTGCAAAATTTTGCTTCCTCGGGGAAAAAGGTCTAAAACGAAAACAGAGTCTGCATATTTGATAACTCGCGTAATTCTCAACCGATTTGGCCGAAATTTTATGTAAAGGTTTTTCTCAACAAAAGTAAGAATGATTTCGTTAACTCACCAGAATTTTCCAGAAATCTTGAGTTCTTGAGAATTTTCGGAATGAGCTCAAATTTGAAACATAGTCGTGTCGAAAGTACCCAAGAATGGGGTGCGGCAGAAAGCCGTTTGGCCGAACCAAAAGGGGCCAAATCCACAAGCCCATATTTTATTCAATTTTGAACATTTGACCGAATTATAAAAAATATTTGGTACATTTGGCCAAGAAAAAAATTGCAACATATTTTTAATTAGAAAACCCCACATGATGCACCCTTTTTTCAAATTTTTTTTTCAGTGATTGCGATACAGTAAACTTAATATTATTGCACACAATGCACCATTTTTTCTTAAATTGATTATGAGTTTTAGTTAAAGAAAACTGATTTTTGGGATTATTAAAAAGCCCCAAATAATGCACCCTTGTTTCTGAGAATTCTTTTAGTGATTAGCATGGCTGTTAAAAGTGCATGCATAGATTGTGCCAGCACAATTTCTAGTTCAACCACTTTGGTTGGATTTGAAGCTCTTAAATTCAGTGGGCTGAATAATTTTATCAATATTGTTCGGCCCACTGAATTTGTGAGCTTCAAATCAAGCCAAAGTTGGTGAATTAGAATTTATGCTGCAACAATTGATGCACCTTTTAACAACCTTGGTGATTAGGATATAGTAAAATTAACAATACTGCACACAATACACCCTTTTTTCTTAATTTGATTATGAATTTTAGTTAAAGAAAGTTAGAAAGAGCCGAAGAACAGTGCCTATGCTAAATTTGAAATAAATTACCCGTTCCTGGTGCATCCAATTACCAGACTTTCTTGGATAACTCCGTAAATACTTGTCCGATCCTCTTCAAAATTTGTACATATCATCTTTGTCGAAATCTGAATCCAGTTCCTATCGTAAACGTTCCTATCCGTTCGTTCCTAAACATTAAATATAAAAGAAAAGCTACATACTCCACTTTGAGGTTTTTACAATTTTGTATGGATGTGTGAACAGTAATTCGAAAATAGAAGTTTTATAAAAGACTTGTTTCTGGTTTTTCTAAAAATCGGAGTTTGTCAAAAGAATTGTCTAAAAGCTCAAAAGTTTTTGATAAACCAGGTCTATTTACTTTAATCGAAAAAGCAATGGTTTGCAATGGTTGTTTTGCTCAACTTTTGTTACACCGTACTGAAAATAGACGGAGTTTGAGAAAACGTTTTCTTCGTTGGAGACGTCTATGAACGTAATTGCTTTTGACATAGTTCTACTCCCATGTTTGTTTTCGCATCAATAGATCATAAGTTTGAATCTCAGTAGGTACACCTATTTGTATTATTTTAAAAATTTTGCTAGGTAATTGTAATTTAATGGGCTACAAAATGAGGTGGGCGGTGACCAGAGCAGTTGAAAGTGAAACTTACTTTTAAGTAACATTGGATTTTAGCTTATCTGATAACATCGGATTGAAGCAAAATATTACTTCCAGGACAAGTAGCTATGAATTTATCCTTTACTGACTGCCAAAAATTGCCTATTTGGAGCCAAAATCGGTCCACTTTAGTATACACTATACGTTATTTAAAATGTTTAAATTGGAAAAAGATGAAACACGCTAAAATGTAGCAAACGTAACAAAGTTTGACCTTAATTGTATATAACTAAATTAGCAACATTTCTCGGAAGTAAAGATAAGATTTTGGATTCAATTTTTTTTTCTGGTATCAGTGATAATGACAAGGGAAAAGATTGAATTGTTCATCTTATATTTATTTGCCTTTTTGCTGAGCTGATAAAGAGTTATCTTGGATTCTGCTTCGGTTCCCATCTTATAGTTGTGATCAGGGCCGTACAAAAGGGGTGTGCGCCGGGTGCTAGCATCCGGAAAATGAGCAAAAAGGCCCCCAATTTTTTTAACAAAAATGCAATAAAAACCTAAAAACTGGCCTATAGGGGCCCCCATTTTTGGGAAATGATTTATTACAAAAAATCGCTTCAAGTCCAGTTTTACTGAAGAACACCTTAATAAAATTTCACCTGCGGCGCTGTTTACGATGCCGTATTCTGATTACCACCCTCAGAAACAACTTTGCATGGCCCTGGTTGTGATAATAATATTAGTTTCCTCATAAGTATCGATTTGCCTTAAAGGATTTTGTATCTATTTGCTCTGAATACTAATTACTCTCTCATGTATTTGCTGCAATATTGCAAAAACGTACTCTCTGATGATTATGATTATGGAAGCTCACTAAAAATAGTTTTCGAGAAAAGTCTGAATGTTTGTTGTGGCTTAAAAGCTCAATCAATATATTATATTATTTACTTAACGCGAAAACCACAAAATATTTTCATATGATCACTACATGTGAAGCTGAAGCAGATATTCTTTTCTAAAGAGATTTGAAAGTTCGCATACAAAAAATACAATATCGATTCTGAGCACCTGGTGCCATCTGACATTCCTCCACAGTGTGTCGTCGTATCATAGGCCATTTTTCTGTTTTTATGTAAATGTGCAAGCATATATATACGTGAAAATTTATTGATTTAAGCACAAGTGAACCTGGAACTATTAAATTCATTTCGTTTTGTAAGAATATGTTGTCGACAAAGCACGTCTCAGCAATTTTACTTGATGGAGGTTAACTTCATGTTTACATTCAAAAATTTACTGATAAGAAAAAATATACTCTGATTGTTATGTAATAATGCAAGAAAGCGTCGGCATATCATCTAAATTAGAAATCGATCCTTATATATTTTGACATAATGATTGATTACTTTGTCATTGTTATGAGGGGCAAATATATTGTGGAAAACAGTGGTCAATACGGTACCTTATCGAATACGGTTGTGTAAGGTACGGTTAAATTAGGTTAAATATGTTTCAGTAAGGTTTAGTAAGGTTCTGTTAAGTAAATTACTGTTATAATGTGCTTTCCCAATGTGGTTTCGATATTTTTGCCCCTCGTATTGTTATAAGTTTTTTCCCATAAATCTCTTGTTTCTATTACAATCAATCTATTTCTATTTACTCTCAAATTACATTATCAATATTCAACCATACTCCTGCATTTTGGTAGAACGCAGCCAAGTGGCGCCTCACTTAATTTGGAGCAAGGTACTATTCGAATTTTCATAATGGGAAATTGGGCGCTTAATTGTTTTTGTTACGATAATGGTTTTGATTTCAAGACAATTTTTTTAGAATAAACTTTTTATTCATTTTGACGCCTCCACAAAATGATAATTAAATTTCACAATTCTTCCATTTTGCTTGAGAAAACTTTTCTTAGAAGGGGAAATGTTTTAGGTATAGGCGATCTAATCTTGAAGCAGACAATTTATAGATTCCAAACGCAACCCTTTTCAATTATATGTAGATGAAAATCAATAGAATAGAATTCCAAGCCGTGAATTTGAATTATTTAAAAAAAAACGATGTTCGTGCTAAAATCGTGATGAAAAGCAATATTCAATTTGAAAATTTGATCTCGGGAGCTGTGGCATATGATTGTC
Organism: Mochlonyx cinctipes; assembly: GCA_001014845.1. Classification (NCBI taxonomy): domain Eukaryota; kingdom Metazoa; phylum Arthropoda; class Insecta; order Diptera; family Chaoboridae; genus Mochlonyx; species Mochlonyx cinctipes. The sequence goes on along the minus strand of JXPH01008526.1, from coordinate 11,710 downwards.
ATTGCATTGGCAAGGAAACCCAAACGCTAGAGAGGATTCTCTAAGATTATTTCAAAATTAATCGGGAAAACCGAGAGGAAAGGGCGTGTGATTGACGTTCGATGACAACAAAAACGAGGGGGCGTTATGATGAAACGTGTGATTTTAACAGATATGTTTCAGTATATTGACCACCAGGAGTGTATGAACTGGAAAACGTTTACCCGTAACGCCATCTTTTCAAAAATAGAATAAATTATAAAAGACAGGTGGCGCTAGTAGCTTTGATCACGTCCCATTTTCTAAGAGGATTTCAAAATTAATCAGGAAAACCGTGAATTTAATCTACAGTATCGTAAATTTTACTTTACGGCACCGTAATTTTTTTCACGGCATTGCAAATTATTTTACGTTTTGTGGAACTAAAATTCTGGTGCCGAAAATTTTAAATTACAGCATCGTAAATTTAATTTCGATGCCTTAAATTTTTATTTACGGCATCGTAAATTTTATTCACGGTTTTACTAATGAATAAAAATTTACGGAACCGTTACTAACGCGAAAATTCGTGGAATCGTAATTTTTTTTCACGGTTTAACTAAACTTCTTCTTCTCCGTATATAGAATACGGAGCTATAGATTACAAACAGATAAACTCAGTTAATTTTTTACCAGAGCCTATAGTAGCCTTTGTGCAATTGGGCTACAAATTTTCAGACTGACTGACTGACAGACACGAAAACAATGATTTGCAATTTTTCAGCGCAATCTAATAATTTAAACTGAAGAAATCTTTAAGGGCCCCTTGAATTTTCAAGGGGGATGAAACTTCTTCAGTAGAACCATTTAACCAATCGATTAAGCTAACAATTTAAAAAAATAAATAAAACATTACACCTCACCTAATTTTACAACATAGTCGGAAAACTAGTAAGTTAGGAAATAAGGCGATTTTTACACTTCTTCGACCAACCCCCCTATAACGGAAGAAATGTATTGAAAAGGCCTTAAAACCGAAAACGTAGAAGCTTTTATTTTTTTGTTTATTGTATATTTTATGATGGGAACAGAAGTANACCAACCCCCCTATAACGGAAGAAATGTATTGAAAAGGCCTTAAAACCGAAAACGTAGAAGCTTTTATTTTTTTGTTTATTGTATATTTTATGATGGGAACAGAAGTAAGACTTGGACAAAGATCATATTTGCAAATTTTGAAGAAGATCTGAAAGCTATTTACAGAGTTATTCATAAAATTCTGGTAGTTGGAAGAACCTGGAATGTATGACACTGTATCAAATTTGGCATAGGAACTGTTATTGGGTACTTACCAATAACTGATATTCCAAATTTGAGCTCATTTTGATCAGTAGAACTCAAGAATTCTTAAGTTTCTGGTACATAGAAGCCCTCTGATCTCGATGTCCCAGGGTCAAACTTTTTTAGCAACTATTTTGGGCACTAATCTCAAAAGCTTTTATTCCAAATTTGAGCTCATTCCAATCTCTACATTTCGAGAATGCTGGTTTCCAGGAATTTCCTGGTTCATAGGAGTTATCAGATCTAAAAGATTATGTTCCAAATTTGAGCTCATTCCGATCATTAGAACTCAAGATTTTGTTGGAAAATTCTATGGAGGCCCCCAGACACTAGACAACTCTTGTGCAAATCACTTGCAAAGAAGCATCATCTGCTGGAAGAAGAACGCAAGGAAATAACAGGCACCTGGATGACGAATAGGACCAACTCGATCCAGCTTGGGACGCCGCTCCAGCCTGAGTAAGAATAGCCTCACTCTTTCCCCATCGCCACGCCATCTGCCAACCACCACCAGCATCGCCGCATTTTGTCACATCATCTGCTCATTCGCCGACTGTTCGCATCGTGTCCATTCGCCCTTGTTGTCCACCGATTGCCCTGCCATCCGCATATTGCTCAGCCTTCACCGATCGCTCGCCAACATCTTTTGCCATTCGCGGAACCCCTGCCACGCTCAAATTGTCCTCACATACATTACATATCCGCTCCATTTCTTTAAAGTTCCAGCGTCTATTCCGGATTAACCGTCCTCATAGGCCGAAGTCGCAAACTTATAACGAAGAAATATTTTTGATGTTCATTTGGAGACATAATGCTACTAACTAATATTCAGTGGGCCCTATGGGACACATAATCTAAATGTACTCAAACCAGTAGAAAATCAATTTTATACTATATTAGTATACTAGACAGAGCCAGTTGCAAGGCGTTTTTATAGCCAAGTCTCGACCCAATTCTAACTTTAATATGTGGGTGAATCCAATTTGACCGAACAGAAAAAAGTTATTTGGACATTTAAAAGAATCATAAAAAATATTTGGGACATTTGGCCGAAATAGGAAAAAAATATTAATCTCACGAAATTTTGGCGAAATATATTTTTCTAAAGAAAAGAAAATTTCAAGAAAACCTGTAAACAGGGCTTCGCTTAAAATTAAGTTTTATATTTTTAAGGGAAAATTCTATAATTTCCTTCAAATAAGGCTTCGCTCAGAAATATTATATTATATTTTTCTAAAAAACGGAAAATTCTAAAAGAAAATCTTGAAGAAAAGGTGCATTATGTGGGGTTTTTTAGTTAAAAATATATTCTTAACTTTTTTTATTTCGGCCAAATATTTAGTGTGTGATTCGACTAAATGTCCAAACTCGAAAAAAAAATTCGGACTTATGGATTCGGCCCCTTTTCATACGGCCATATGTCCGAACATCCAAATAAGCATATGGCGACTGTGCATAAAATCTGCCTATATATGTCCGAAACAGGATCAATGCGGGACTATCCTGAGATCAGCAAGAGGCGAGTGAAAATGGCAGTTTTATAAATAGGGGTTCAAGAAGCGCTAGGAACCTACCAAATAGGTGCACAAAAATAATACTATTAGGTATACATATAAACATCAGTAAAATCGTGTAGTCTGCATTCACCTCATGCGATGCGGTAGAAAGAGAGGGTATAGAACTAAATACGATACCAACAAATTTTATTGGGTTGAGTCTCTACACTCTACGCTCTACACTCTACCGAAATAACTCTATAGTTTACACTTGGCATAACATCGCACAATACATTTATATATTTACGGCATACATGTCAATATAGTTATATTTTAGGAAGGTATATAGAATTTTTTTGAAAGGATTTTATATGAATTAAAGATATAGAGAACCTGAATCAATCGGACTTATTTTTCTTATTTATAATTCAAAAATCCTTAAAAGATCGGCCCACAGAACCTTTGGGAGCTGGTAGTGGGTCCCAAGTCCTGGCGTAAGGGTTACCTTGATCATTAAAGTGGTTCCACCAGAGCGAGGCTTTTCCAATTCAGTTCGGCGAAGCTGACCTTTGCGATTATACCTAATGTGTACAACTCGTTTATGTAATTTTTTGCACCGATTCAGCTCAAAATTTTTGACATTATTTTCAGGTAAATGAAACAATTTTGACGGATGGCCAGTTAGAACAAAAGATATGTCCATAAGAAAGCCCACTCAAACCCCACTCTACAACCATTTACATTTTTCTAATAAAACTACAACTCATTTTAAAGATTTTTATCAGAAAACTCAAAGTTATCTAAATACCATTCCTGAAAAAAAAAATTATATTTTCTTAAAAAAGAACCATTAAGAGAAAGAAAGAAAAAGAAAGAGTCGTAAATAGCTCCAGGACAATAATCTCATTTTGTTTGAATTCTGTAACGTGAAAGTTGAAGAAACTCGTAACGATTTCTTTCAGTGCGAACAAAAATTTGATAAATATTTGTTTCGGTTCTCTCGTCCGCACTTGACAAAATTAATTTAACCCAACCCGTGTCCTGAATAAATTTAACTCAATTTTTACGATGTATTATTATTATTGATCCACTGTGCCGTTAAAAAACCCAAAATTCAATTTTAACTTTTCGTCACGTGCATAATTTTTGGGTGATGAAAATTCCATGATGGAACTGGGAAAATCGATAATTCACGTGATTTTCTACGTGCGACGGTCTGTTTACGAATTCAAATTTTCTTCAATTGATTCAATTAAATTTCTGCTCTATTGTTGCCTTTTAATTCAATTACATTATATTTTTATTGACATTAAAATGATCGCGTTTCATATTTCAATTGTACACCTAACGCGCTCCGCATGCTCTCGGCCAATGTCAGAATAAAAAGGCGAAACACAATACCAAATTGCTCATATCCGCAGAAGAAAACTAAATAAAAATATAATAAAATTATTTAATTAAATTTTCCTCTCTTCTTATCCATCTCGTATCGTATTGTTATTACACTTAAAATCCATTTTATATTTTCTAGACAAAAGATAGAAAAATGTGAAAGGCAATGGGAAATGATTGAAATGTCAAAAACACCCAACCCTACAGTTTCCACCCACGCCTCTTCATTTTCCTCCTCAATTATCACACACAATTTCCACAACAACCAACAACGATTTGAAAAAAAATAATACCTTCTTCTGGAACGAATTCCTTTTCCACCACCAAATATTCAATTAATTTACGATCCGCAATGTGAAGAGGAAGGAGTTTTCTATTTTTGTTCACTAAACATGCACTTTTACTCGATTGAAATGAAATTTACTTTGCCGAGATGGATAATAATGTGCTGTGCATCCTGGAAGAGGAGACAGCAGAATGAATTTGTTGCGTACGTTGGATGTGACGCCGATGATGGAGGTTTAGGGTGGATTTTAGTTTTTCTCATGAAATGAGCGTGAGGTACATGACTTTTTCAATGCAGACCTCAATTCGCCAAAAATATAATTAAATTTAATTGACCCAGTAAACAAAGTCCGAAAAAATTCTCAGTTTGGCATAGTTGAAAATATTGTGCACAGATTTGCAAAGTGTGCAAACTTTTAGTTACGTCCACTTCGTTAAATATTAAAACATAACAAGTTTTTGATACTCTTATGCTAAAATAATGACTTCAGTAATGGCTGCCCATTAAATGAACAGTCATAGCTGCCTGCTCTCCCGATCATTCTGGCTTGATCGGTAAATCATCTGCCTATCAACCAGAACGGTACGGGTTCAAATCCGACCCATGGCGATTGAATTAATTTGCATTTTTCATCGTTTTAGAGAAGGTAGATTGCTTTGTGTGCGCTATTATCAACGAAAAAGGTGCTTTCCGACATGTATCGTCAGAGCCATGCTATCAAAATTATACTTGCTGCAAAAACTTAAGTAAAAGGGATACAAGGCTTTCAAATGGAGTTCATGTCGAAGAAGTTAGTAAGTTTCCTTGCAGCAGAAATTTAACATAACTTGATAGGCTCAACGAAATGGTATCTCATTAGCACAACCTGTAAAGTTGTGGTGGTTCGGGATCCACTATAAGCTGTAGGTCCACTAATAATAATTCCTAGGGTACTACCGTCCTTATTATATAATTATTTCAATAACTTCAGTCACTTTAACTTTAAAGAATAAATTAAAGTGTAGTAATGTCAAAAAGTTGTGTAATTTTTTATTCAACGATAGTGGCCAAAACTGATAGAGTTGAAAATTTCAGAAATATGTATTTTCAAATATTCATGTTAAGAGCCCTATTGTTTTTGAGCTCAATCGGACAAAACCTTCTATCGGTTTCCACACAAATGTTTGTGATTTTAATGAAGAAACGTAGGAATTGGATTATTGTATATTTTATTGTCGGGACTCGATTTAGACTAGGACAAAGGATCATATGTGCAAATTTTGAAGAGGATCGGAAGAGTATTTACAGAGCTAATCCAAGAAAGTCTGGTAATTGGAAGCACCAGAAATGGATGATATTATCCTAAATTCACGATTGATATTGTTTTTGGGCACTTATCAAGAACTTATATCCAAATTTGAGCTCATTCCGATCACTAGAATTCTAGTAGTTTCTTGAACCTATGAGCCTTCAACCTTTTTCAGGAACTGTTCTTGGATACTTACCAAAAGCTTTAACGTAATTTAAAATTGTTAGTGTATCACGTTCTTCGATTCTATACCAAAAGTTGAGGGGAAATGTTCGGTTGTTATAACATAGGACTTTCATCCGAGAATTCGTTAGAGCTTCATCCGTATATTCATAGGATTTTTTTCCGTCAATTCATAGTTCGTCTGTTGATTCAATGGATGCTGATCTGTATCTCTAAAATAAAATTAAAAATTTATTCCTCGGTCTTGGACACGTAAAAAATATGCCGAGTATCGGGAAAAGAACCGATTTTTCCTCTGTTGAGTGTTCGGGTCTGATTTATAGCCGAAACTCGGTAAAATCGACCCGAATGATCAGCAGATTATAAATTGGGTCTTTCTTCCCGAATCTCGGGATATTTTTTTTAAGTGTGTGCATCCGTGGATTTGAGGCCACGCCAGATCAGCGTGTTTGTTTTTGAAATTTATATTTACATTTTTGTAAATTTCTTAAAGTTCTTTTATTTTTTTATTTTTTATGCTGACGTCTAGGATCGAACCACTCGCCTTCTGATCAGCAAGCAAAGACGTTTTCCAATACACCATCCAGTGCACGCAAATCTCTCTCGCATATTATCTATATATTCCGTCTGATAGAAAGAATTTTAATTTGAAATGTTTAATTTTTTTTATGGTCCGAGCTTTTTTGAAGGAAATGTCCGGTGAAATTAGAAGTTCGGACGTTTTTTGTTTGTTGTTTGTCTAGTGGTCAATTTTTGACCCACTTCTACCGATCCGATTTTCTTCAAACTTGTGCATCTCCATCTCTAATGACAATACAATATTTAATCACAATTGCCAAAATCGGTCCACAGGAACGATCTGGGGACTCCCAGAAAAAAATATAAAAATTTTAAATTTTGGTTACGGCTTTGTTTCNTTTAAATTTTGGTTACGGCTTGGTTCCTCGGTTACAATTTTGTATCTAAACTGAAATTGGACGAACATTGTTATTTTTGTATTATGGAGGGCTTTTAGGGTCTTTAGAAGGACATTCTTGGGGTACTTGCATAGCAAATTTCTAAAAATCTGAAATTTGGATAACAATCTAGTGTTGTGGTCAGGATCATAGATTAAAATTGAAATTGTACGAAAGTGGCCATTTACGTCTTCCAGAAAACTTTTAGGTTCTGTAGAAGTGCACTTTGCGGCACTTTACATAGAAAATTTCTAAATATCTGAAATTTGGGTTACGGTCTGGTATTTAAGGAGCTTGGACCAAACAGAAATTGGACGAAAGTAACCATTTAGATCATCCAAAGAGCTTTTACGTTCTCTTGAAGGCCCCTTATTTATTTGTTCATGAAATGCACAATGTAAGGATTATCCCTTTTTACTTTAACTTCTAAAAGGGAAAGTCATGCTTTTGGTCCAAAAATGAAAAACGCCCAAATAAATTTTAAAACACGTCTTGGACCTCTAGGAATCATTTCCGACCAAAATTGGGTAGACGTCTCGTCTGCTAGTCGGTTGGGCGATCCCACGATTCCAAGATC